>QEIL01000264.1:0-20036 GCA_003116535.1 Paecilomyces niveus | reverse complement strand
GATTCGATTGCTGCTTGTGTAGGCTTTCGAATTCGACTTTGTCTGTGTTCAGAGGGTTCAATTGATATCGGGAGTGGAGTTGGTGATCGTGGTGGTAGTGTTTGCCGTGGTAGGTCAAGATTAGGATTGTCATGCTCGGAATAAGGGTGCTCAGGATGAGTATCTGTAGTCTCTATATACTCACTAGTTCCTGGGTCCTGATTATTCTGGCTGTCCTCAACTTCCCCAGCTTCGACTTCAACATCACTTCCACTGGTAGTGCCTGTGGTATTCGCACTGCTCCCTTTATTCGGTATGCCTTTTCGCTATCCTTTTCAAATAGGTATTCAAACTGATCACTAATTCGTTCTTTCAGTTGGACTCGGTAGGCGCCTCCTGTATAGGCTCAGTGGGCACTATCGTTGGTAGAACTCCTGCTACCACCACTAGAATCGCTATTGGAATCTGATTCTTCATCCACTGTACGGGCCCTGCATTTCTGTTGGCCTCTCCGACCTTTGTGGCTTTTATCTCTGCCATGTCTTCCATGGCTTCGCTTCGAATCTTGGTTCTTTGATCGTCTATCTGTCTCATCTTGCTCCTTTCTTGGAGTTCTGCAGTCCTTTGCAATATGGCCTTTCCTTCCGCAATTAAAGCACTTCCTGCGGTCCACACGGTTAGCTGATTCGCCAATACTCTCTGTAGGTTTCTCTGCCTGAAGTGTCATCTCTTTCTCTTCCAGTCGAGATAGTATAACTGTTCGTTTGGTCTCTCTAATAGACCTTGGGCCGTCTGCATATGCCTCGTATTCTAATGGTAGTCCACACAGGAATAATACCATCAAGGCATCCTGATCCAGGTAATTCTTACCCCATACATCCTTAACTTCCTCATTCAACCTTTCAAGGTCCTGAATAGCATCACTGATCTTCTTGTTAGGGTCCATTTTCCATGTGAACAGTTGTATTAAGAGGTTGACCTTTCTCCTTGGGTTCACGGCCTCATATTTCTCCATAAGATAGATCCAGATATCTCCACTAATCTCCAGGCCTTTAACTGCCGTTGCATCTCCTTCAGATATATAGGCAATCAGGTATGTGACCGCAAGCAAGTTATGTTCCATATAGTCATCATCTTGCATTGCACGGGTAAGCAAGTCGGTCTTCTTTTCAAGCCTCATCTTCCTAGTGTTTTCAATGACTTTCCAACACTTTTGAAGTCTTAGGAGACCTTCAATCTTTTTCTTCCAAAGCCGTACATTTGATGTATCCAATATATCATATTTCACACCAACTGGTTTGATTCGATCACCCTTGTCTAAGGGGGGAAGGGGTTCTTGGTCTGACATCGTCGCTAATTCGTTCTGGTGTTGCTCACTAGGATTTCCTCGCTCGATCGTCTTGTCGACTTCAATCCTATACACTTGCTCACTAGGATCTCTGTCCTCTTCAGGTACCTCTTCCTCTCCTGGGAATTCGCCTGGCAATATCTCGATCGATTCGGCGCTCGGTTCGATTATTTCAATCGGCTCGTCAAACGCCCCAGGCACACTGGGTCCTGCTGGTTCTTCGGTGTTCTCACGGCTCGATATAAATCTCCCTGTCTTAGGGTCTCGCGCGCGTCGCATCAAATCGTCCTGTTCGGCGGTTACATGTGGTGAGATAGCCTGACCGTAGTTGGTAGGTAGGTTGCGCTTTCCCAGCCGCCTTCTAGAGATCAAGGATCCACACGCTAGTCAATAGCTTCAAGCTGCTTTGCTTGCACGAGGTTGTTACGCTCGTACGAAGCTCCTGAGGTGCTAGGCCTGCTGTTAAGCTAGACGTAGCAGCCCGGGCTCATAACCAATGAAGCGATCAAGGGGGAATAGGAGCGCAGCGAGCTAATTGACAGCTACACATGCTGTTGCCCTAGGTGGCCGGCACGGGCCAAACTGTCTAGGAGACTAGCTTACTAAATGATGACTAAGCGAGGTCGAACCCCAGGGCAGGCGGTAGGGGAAGCCCGTATGCTCCGACAATATTTCCATATCAAAAATATTTGATATAAGGGATTCAATCTACTAAGCTCAATCCAGGGTATTTAATATAGTGTGTTTGATTTAGGATATTTAATTTAAGATATTTGACATAGGGAATTCAGATATGTTGCCAACTAATATACTATATCTTTTTCTCCTTTCTAATAGGGTTTTTAGTTTCCGTCGAGAATGTACGGCCCGCGCAAGCGCGGCCTGAAATTCTTGTAGTTGTCATAAAGGGCTACACTTTGAAACAGGGATGAAGACCTTCAGTTCAGCCATGACGTTAATGAACACATAATAGACGCTGTGTATTTGTTACGGACCAACCATGGAGGGGCACGACTGTGACACCCTGATAAGATAAGACTCTACGGCACAACAGTAGGCCGGGAGGACCAACGGGACCAATTGGGCCAAGCGGGCCAAGTGGGCAAACTGGACCAAAGAGGTCACGTGGACAAAGGAAGTATATCCTTGGCAGTATACGAAGCTACAATAGATATACCAAGATAAATATACCGCAGTATATCTATTGAGGGGATTCTACCAGGAAAGGATATACCAGGAAGGACTGGATATATAAGGACGCTCATTTCCGCCCTACAGTTGTATTTAGTTCTTCGTGATTATTCTCTTTATTTAATTTATTTATTGGATATTGATTATTATTATCTACTACGGATTAGTAAGAATAGTATTGCTAAGCATACGTGCAAGGCAAGCCCTACTTCTGACTTGATCGTTGATTGTTATTCGTTGAAGATCCACCTGTGATACCGTTGTATCAACCCTACCGCCAGAAGCACTTGACGGGTAGCGTACTGGACGCTACGTGAAGGTCTCCGAAGTATTGCGAGATCACCAGACGAGACTAAGGTATAGTCGCTTGAACCTTCCCTAACCAATAGCAGATAGGCACGATCGAGACCCAGATCCTGGGGCGTAACAGTATTCCTAGATATAACATTGGAGCGAATGCCAAACAGAGATTGGACGCGTGTGAATCAAATCTATTCTGTCTTTCTGCGACTAGAACCTACTACGTACTGGTAGGGTACCTGGGGAATCCTACACTATTCCAGTTCTGGACTAGCTCTGCTTCGAGGGAGCGCACAACAAAGTCCACGACTGCACGGCCTAACTTACCATGACATCTACAGAGCCCAAAGAGTATTAAGATCACCCCTGCTAGAGCAGTTCGACATAGGGATTTAGTTAAAATGCCAGGAATTTTGCAATTTTTATTTGCGTTACGGGCAGTGTTCCGATCATACATTTCCTGTCGTTGGACTTCTAAAACCACCTTAGGTGTACTTGGAATGGCGCCCAACGTGAGCTACCAATTCCGTCAAGATAACTAATTTACTACATTAAATATTGACTTTTCTTATAGTGAAAACCATTAGTAGATCACCGTTACTGGCTCTCCCATCGCACCAAACGTCGAGCATATGAAATCGACTCTTTCGGATGCTCAAAGTCGTGACGTCCAATTCCAACAAGATGTCTTTCGCCGCGACGCGCAACGCTCCGTCGTAACGAAAGACATGAGCTATTCGCACTGCGTAGACATCGGAAAGCCAGCAGATGTTACCTACGTAGACATCGAGGCTGCCCGCATCGTTCCCTTCTCGTTTGGATCGGAAATTGCTATTCATGTAAAACCTTTCTCCATTTTTCAGTTTCTAATTAGCAGTTGCTAACTTGAGATACACTGATTACGATAAGGCGAAGATCTAGGAGGTGTTATCCAAGTATATACATCACGACTTGGGCTTCAGAGGCAGAACCGGCCACTCATAGTCCCTCTTAAACGTCGTCTGGAAGAACCATGTCCCAGGTCCCACGGTATCCCGTCTCTCACCCGTGCCTGTCGGGAGAAGGACCTCGACGGCCGTATCATGCGGCACAGAGACGCTGAGGTCCATGAGTTCCATCCCGTTCCTTGTAGGTGTCGTCTTCCATGAGCACGAGATGGTGCCGCGCGGGGCGACATGTGACGCAGAAGCATGGGAGAACTCTGCTCCTATGTCCGGGGCAACTCGACACCTCTTCCAGCCAGGTTCTAGTCGCTGCAGACCGGCAATTCTCTCATAAAGAAACTTGGCCACGGCGCCGAAGGCGTAGTGGTTGAACGACGTCATCTCTCCCGGGTTGATGCTCCCGTCAGGTAATATACTGTCCCACCTCTCCCAGACCGTGGTGGCGCCCATGGTGACGGGGTACAGCCAGGACGGGCAGCCCTTCTCCAGCAGCATGGAGTAAGCAACTTGAATGTGACCCGTGGCAGCAAGTGCCTCGCAGAGGACCGGCGTTCCGGCGAATCCTGTGGCAATCCTGAAGTTGTTCTTCCTGACCAGCTCGACGAGCCGGGCACCAGCGCGTAGTCTTTGCTCGGGGGTCAGGATGTCGAGGCAAATGGCTAGTGCGTAGGCGGCCTGCGTGTCTGACACGATGCAGCCGTTCGGGGTGATATATTCTTGGTGGAACTCAGCTCGAGCCGCAGCGGCTTCGTCCGCGAACTTGGCCTTTTTCGAAACCCGGCCTAGAAGATCAGAGATCTTGACCATCAGGTCCAAGCTTTGGATTAGGAACATGTTGGCGACCATCTTGGCGTCAGTAGGTGATTTCCACGGCTGGTCCGGAGGTGCTGCCGGGTCAAGCCAGTCCTGCATTGAATAAGGTCAGTCATTATCACAAAGGGCCGTAGCAGAGAGACGGGAGAGAGTCAGGTCCATACTCCGAGCTGGAACACAATAGGGTCCCAGAGGTGTGTTCCACCAGTTTCGTTCCGTGGCAGCACCCTCATCCATTCCAACATGCTGTTGTACTGCTGGGCTAGAATACCCAAGTCTCCCGTCTCCTGGTAAAGGGTCCAGGGGGCCAAAATCGTCACATCGTGCCAGATAGCGCATGGGGTTCTTCTGCACCAGACCGGGTCAGGCAGCGTTGCGTTTGGACTGACCATGGGGGGAACGCCTCCAAGAGTTGCCTGGTCGTGCTCAACGTCGATGAGCCAGTTCCTTAAGATATTGAAGCTGTCATAAACAAGGACCGCTGTAGGAGCAAACAGCGCAAGGTCTCCGGTCCAGCCCAGCCGCTCATCTCGCTGGGGGCAGTCGGTCGGCACTGAAAGGAAGTTCCCCCTCATTCCCCAGTAGACATTATGGTACAATTTGTTTAGCAGAGGGTCGGAGCATTCGAAAGAGCCCGCGCTCTTCATGTCAGTGTGGCACACCACGGCCTCGACTGATGCTAGATCCAATTCACCTGGCCATCCATCAATTTGAACGTACCTGAAACCGTGAAAGGTAAATCGCGGCTCATAATGTTCCCCTTCAGCAGCACCCTTGAGGGTGTACACATCCTGCGCCTTACAGATCCGGAGAGGACGGGTGCCGAGTTCTCCGTGCTCCAGTACTTCAGCATGAGACAGAGTAATCTTGTGGTTATAAGGTCCTTTCATGTTCTTCAGCCTGACATAGCCGACCAGGTTCTGGCCGAAATCCACGATCGTCTTCCCCGAGGGAGTCAAAGTCTTCTGGAGAGGTTGTACGGTCTCGATCCGCCGAACAGGCTCGGAAAAGCCAGCGGTCAACTCGACCGACTCTGGCAGCGGAGACAAAAGAAGCACAGGTTGCCAGCCGGATCCTTCAACTGATGTCGCGTCGATCTCGGCGGATGACCAGAGTGGTACCTCTAATGTGGCATCATATTTCTCGCCGTCGTATATCTCGGCAAGTCGAATAGGACCCTTTGTGACCGTCCAGGATCCATCCGTCCATATCCTCTGAAATTGACCGTCCGCGTAAGTGATTTCGAGCTGTGCCATCAGGGCCGGGTGGGGACCCCAGATATTTCGATGGCCTCCTTCGAAACCTATCCGCCCACAGAACCAGCCTTCAGCAACGCGTGCTCCCAGGCAGTTCGCACCTTGCGACAGAACAGGAGTAACGTCGTAAGTCTGATACTGAAGCCGGCCGTCGTATGCGGTCCAACCCGGGGCCAGGAAATAGTCCCCGATGTGCTGACCGTTGATCTCTGCTTCATACACGCCCTGGGCTGTGATGTAGAGACGAGCCTTGTCCACGGAAGACCTGACCGTGAATGACTTTCTGTACAAATGCTCAGGATCCGGACCCGTGGTTTGCAGGGCCCATGGAGCGGAGATGCGCTCGCAGACCCAATCTTTACGATTGAGCAAACCAACTTCGAATCGAGCAGATTCGCTCCAGTCCGTGAAGTTCTCCCTCTCATCCCAGACCCTCACCCTCACCGAAATTCTTTGGCGTGACTGCAGCTCGATCTCAAACGGCCATGGGACCAGGGTGCTGAGCGCTGATGTGCGACTCCTGGTCGACACAACCGTTGGCTGAGATCCGATATTCTCTTCTGACAGCTGGACTTCATATCCGCACTGATGGAAGTTCCTCGGAGAGCCGCTAAGCCTCCATGACAACCTAGGCCTGGTCTCGTGTACTCCGAGCGTGTTCGGAGCATGGTAGTGCTCGAACTCGACGTCTGTCACTACTGCCATGGTCTTGAGTTGTAGACAGTTCTAATGAGACTGGTTGTTGCTTGACCTGTGGCTGGCTACACCGAAATATAAAGCCCCTAACCATACGGAGACGTCAGAAGATTTGAAGGGCACTGGATGAGCATGGTGGATGGCGGGAAGGGTCTTGTCTAGAGCTTTGTGCTGTGACAACGTTGCAAGTCGCATTGAATTGTCCCGAGCCGAGCAACCAGCTGAAGTTATCTTAGCCCACAATATTTAACGTTCCCCTCCTCTGTTGACGGTCGAGAGCCCCACTGTACTGTACACAGGGCGTACATTTGCGGAGATCACAGATATATCCCCAGTTATATATCTATGGTCTCCGGACCAAGGCAATAGACCTTAACCTGTTCCCGCGTACCTCTGCTTTCCTTACCACAGAGGCCATTCTTCAGATTTAGACGTCTAGCCATCATGTCTCAGGAGGCGTCTATGTTCTCGGCGGCTGATGTCGTCGCGAACTACAGTTTCTCGAAACTACCCGTGGAAGAACTTCCACTCCCTGGTGCCTTTACCTGGGGTACTGCTACGGCAGCGTATCAGGTCGAGGGCGGCGCCTCGCAGGACGGCAAGGGCAAGTCGATTTGGGATATATATTCGCACCTCGAGCCCTCCCGCACGAATGGCGAGAGCGCGGATGTCACCTGCGATCATTACAACCGCATGCCCGAGGATGTGGAACTGATGGCCTCCTTGGACGTGGATGTATACCGCTTCTCCATCTCGTGGTCGCGTGTGATTTCTCTCGGTGGGCGCAACGACCCCATCAACGAGAAAGGCCTTGCTTTCTACAACAACCTCATCGACCGTCTCGTGGCCCGCAACATTGAGCCTGTCGTCACCCTCTATCACTGGGATTCGCCCCAGGCGCTATACGATCGCTATGGGGCCTTCCTCAACACGGACGAGTTCCGCGCCGATTTTGAGCGTTATGCACGCTTGTGCTTCTCGACGTTTGGAGACCGCGTCAAAAAATGGGTGACCTTCAATGAGCCATATATCATCTCCATCTTCGCTCACCTCAACGGTACTCTTGCCCCCGGTCATTGCCGCGAGGCCGGCACTGACACCAAGACGGAGCCGTGGCGCGTTGGCCATACCGTCATCCTCTCTCATGCCGCCGTCGTCGACATCTATGCAAAAGAGTTCCAGCCGTCGCAGAAGGGAGAGATCTCAATCGTGCTCAACGGTCATTTCTACGAGCCCTACGATGCCAACAAACAAGCAGACATCGACGCCGCGGAGCGCCGCATGATCTTCTACATCGGCTGGTTCGGTGACCCAGTGTTCTTGGGAAAGGACTATCCTGCCGAGATGCACTCCTATCTTGGGTCTAGGCTGCCAGAGTTCATGCCCGAGGAGCGCGACCTCCTACGCCGCACCGCGCCCATCAATGCCTTCTACGGCATGAACCACTACTCCACCAAGTACGCACGAGCATTGCCTGATCCCCCGGCCGACGACGACTGGACCGGAAACATTGAGGAGTCATCCGTCAACAGCGAAGGGAAAGAGATTGGTCCGGTGTCAGGTCTGAGCTGGCTGCGCGTGGCACCGGAGGGCTTCCGGAAGCTGCTCAACTGGGTCTGGAAGCGGTATCATCTTCCAATCATCATTACCGAGAACGGCTGTCCGTTGACGGATACGGAGGTGGCAGAAGCCGTTGACGACAAGTTCCGGCAGCGATACTTTGGCTTGTACCTGGACACCATCTCTCGCGCCATCTACGAAGATGGAGTCAAGGTCCGGGGCTATTACGCGTGGAGCCTGATGGACAACTATGGTGAGTGCGTTCTTTTGTTCGCCCTCATGAATGGCGCTGACATGATCTCCCAGAGTGGTCCGCTGGCTACGGACCTCGTTACGGAATTGTGCATGTGGACTTCAAGACTCTGAAGCGGACCCCGAAAAACTCGGCCTACTACCTCAGGGACAGTTTCAAGAACCGCCGGAGTAAGGCGTTGGATCATGTTCGAAAATAGATGATGCACAGAATATAGATCAGATCTACGTGCTACCTACACACAATAGACCGAGGACCATCTCAGGGACAATTCAACCCTCTCATAACCACCACCGTATCTGCCGTCCGTTCCTTGCCTCGTCTCAGTAGTACGAAGCATAGTTAACCCCGAATTCCACCACCATTCCATTCCAGCTTTCTGGATCGCCCCAAGGGACAATATTACCCCGAATTCGAGTGATTGATACGGTGGGAACTCCAGCAGCTGGGCGAGTGAGTCGGACTGCGGAGTATATACTAGAATAGAGTTTCCTAGGGCGCTTTAAGCCTGTACAAGCGTCGGAAAACATGTCGGGAAACGTTTCAGCCCAGAACGGGTGGGGACCACTTGGGGGGCACTATTGCCCAGTTCAGGATAGCAAATGGCAGCTAGGGCAGCTAATAATGCATAAGGGAACGCTACCAACAATTGGGGTCGTTGTTCCGCACATGGAGTGAACTCTATGCTATGACGAATCCCCATATTTCCTTATACAACTCGGGTCGGGTATGGTACAGGAGCAGCACTTAGCTCGAAGAGACATATCGCCCTCCTGAGATGTGCGAGCTCTCTATACCTCTCTGTTTTGTATAAACGGTGCCAGTCGTACAGAATGCTGGTCAACGAGGAAAACAACGGGCATTGCTACAAAATCTGTTTCATTAAACGGGATCAAATAAGACCATAGAGATGGCCGGTGAAAATAATGGTACGTCAATTATGAAAGGTCGGAAGATTTCCCCTGTGGTAGCTTATGGTCTAGAATATCACGGCAGACGATGTATTTTCTTGGTTGCAAGCAAAGGCCCAATTCAGCTATGGTAGGAATAATACCAAAACCCACTACATACATCAGCCGCTATTGCTTCCCCCTCACCAGTCTGGCCACGTCAGAGATCTCATCTATCTGCCCCTTCTCACTCTTCCTCCTTTTGGCTGTTGACGAGACGCTGGGTTGCGGTTTCGGTTTTGTGAAAGCGCCATGGCTTGATCTTGCGCTCAAACAGCTCATCTAGCTCGGCAGATGAGCGGCTAAAAGATGAATGTGATCAGCTCTTTGCTACATACAGTCAGGAACTCGTAGCCTGGGAACTTACCGCGCAGTTTCAGGGATGAGAAGCCACATTGCGATTGCAAAAGGGAGGCCAACACCAGCATAGAACCAGCCAGTCTTGAGACCCCAGTTCCACTGGTTCTTGTTTACCATGTAGGGCGTGAGCTGGTTCATGGCGACGCCGATGACGCACGTACAGGCAGCACCGAAACCTGCTGTATAAGGTCGGAGACGCTGCGACGAGATCTCGCCGATGAAGCCCCAGCCTGCCGCTCCGTTTGCCGTCATGCCGATGTCTGAGTATTTCACGTTAGAGCATGTATGCGGTTTTGTTTCATTCGGTAATTCACTTACTCCAGAAGCAGGCGAACAGCACAAGAACGTAGTCTGTCGCCTTACCGTGGTGAACAACGCCGAGGATGCCAATGATGACACAGGACAACCACATGAGAGACGTGGCGTAGCAGGCAATCCATCTCCGTCCAATCTGATCGGCGGTGAGGACGACGACAATGATGGTGGCGATGTTGATCGACGACGTGATGCACTTGACCATGAAGGGGTCCGAGAGACCAGCTTGCTGGAAGAAGTAGGTCCCGAAGGTTGTGAAGAGCGTGAGGCCGATGAACTGTTGGGACAGGTTCGTCCAGAGGGCGATAAGTGTGCGCAGGCCGTCAGTGCCGCGGAAGATGGAGTACCAGTGCTCTCTCCTTTGCTCTGCCGCGACGGCTCTCTCGTGCTCGACCGCCATGATCAGAACCTCGAGCTGGCGGTCGACGTCGTAGCCCTTGATTCCGCGGTTGAGCTGCCGGAGGGCCTTTCTGGCACTGGCACTGCGGCCGCGCATCACGCACCACGCGGGGGACTCTGGAAGGAAGACATAGATGACGATCATGAGCCCGATCTGGGCCCACTGTGTGTAGATAGGCGTGAGGTATTCATGCGGGTGCTGCTTGTTCATGGTCTGCATGCCGATGTACGCGAAGAACGTGCCAACGGTCCACCACAGACTGTACAGCATCAACAGACCACCACGGATCCGTACGGGAGCGACCTCTGAAATGTACGTGGGCAAAGTCGACTGCATGCAACCGACACCGATACCAGCAAGCAGCTTAGCGGTAAGCCAGACCTGCCACGACCGCGCCAAACTCTCAGCGATAATACTGGTCGCCAGAATCAGCCAGTACGTGTACATGGCGACCTTACGACCGAAACGGCTCGACACAAAGGAGAGAGACACCATGCCGACGATCTGGCCGACGGACTGGATAGAGCTCCAGCCGGCGAGAACCGGGGAGGCGAGGACGCGCGAGCGATCCGAGCCAGTTTGGGTCGCAAACTGCGCGATAAAGCCCTTGTTGGCAACTATGCCCGAGTTCATACTTCCCAGGCAGTCTGTGAGTGTCTTGGAACACAATATCTGTTTGAAGGCTAAGAATTGAAGATTCGCAACTTACCCAATCTGGTATCCATCGGTAGCAGCACTGAAGGCGGCCGCAAAGCACATGATCGTGCTGACCTTGAAGGTCTTGATCGTCTCCCACAGGCCCAACGTCTCGTAGCCGGTGGCAGCCTGGCCACGGACGACAGCATCCACGGCGGCATCCTTCGATGCGATTTTCAAGTCTTCTGCATCTTCAATGCATTCCACTAGGTCGGACTGCGGCTTCCCCTGGTAACTGGTCTCGTCAAGCGCCATCGCCTGGGAAGAAACAATTGGCGTTTCTCCTGTGCCGCCTTGAGTAATGGTTGAGATGGGGATCCTCAGGAAGGAAAAGGAAGAACAAGCTCTGGCCTTGGAGTGTGAAGGTGAGGCACGACCAGCCTGAAGCACAGGCTGAGTCTTCCCGATCTTGGAGGATCTGGCATCCTTACTATGAGGAAGGCCACACTCGAGCTTGCCACGGATTGTTGCGTTCTGGTCGGTGAAAGACAACCCGACGTGGCGGGATTCGTGTGATACTAAGACGAACTGATAACTCTCACCCCGTGGGGAACACTCCAGAATTTCTGGGGAAATTTCCTAGCCTGGGCTTTCGTTCAATAGCCTCCTTGCGTAGCCGTCGTTCTTGGTGGGGAGGTTTCCCGACGTGTTTTCCGACGGCTAGATACGCCTCGAGCCAAGCGAGCCTAGCGAGCCAAACGACCAGGCAATCCCCAGGTCTCGTGGCGACAGAGAGAATATCGGTTGGCATGGTGTTCAAACTCTCGGGACCGATCTGGAGTATGCCGTAGAGATGGCCTCGCGGGGTTACGGCAGCATTGATTCCTTCCATCATAGCATCCCTACTTCCCCAGCCATTATCGGCGGCCATTCGCCCGACTGATGGCATTGAGAGTTAGAGGAAGTGGAACAAACATCGGGAATAAGGATCGAGAAAATGGCTAAGGCCGACAAGGATAGCGCCGCAGATTATAGATGGCAATGCTGTCACGTTCCGGAGGCTTAATTTCATTCACTCGTTAGCTCGCTCACTACCAACAAAGTCTAGAGTCCAAATGGACATTTTATGTTGCTTCATTTGCGTTCGTGATTCGCAAGCCTCTACTGAAGATGTGTAGGCTACCATGTGGGAGGCCTATGCTCTTTGGCATCGAGATCCTGCCATTACCTACGACAGCTTATTAGTGACAAAGACAGCATGAGCACATGTCATGATTGCTTATGAATACAGACTCGCTAGTTATTACCTCTTACCTGACGCTCAATCCTGCGCTACTAGATTTGCATTAATTAGCTCGGCAGAACAAGAGCCCGCAGCTCTTGGCTCTGGCTATCGGCATCTGGGTCTCGCTCGTCAACCGGTTTCGCGAAGTCGAGCAGAAACCTGAGCATCCACCGGTCCAGCTGGAACGAGCTATCCTTGCTCCTGAGGAGCACCTTGTGGAAGACCCCGAGCCTGCTGAACGAGGCCTCTAAGCTCGGCCAGTACTTCTGGAGTAGACTGATCTTCTGAAAGTTGTTCTCAAGGCGCGACTTAGCGATCTGGATTTCAGCGTCATCGGAGCTAAAGAGGAGTATGTACAGGTGGACCGTCGACGAGATGACGAGTACATGGCCCACCAGCGGGTACATGACCTCAGTGCCTGAGTTCTGCGCCGCGTGGTATATGAGATCGCAGAGGTTAGCTGCGTGTGCTTTGCACTTCTCCGCGTAGGCAGTACTTAGATTAGTAGGTGAGGGTTGGTCGGGACTTAGGGCGTGATGTAGGAATCTGTAGAAGAGGAGCTGGCCCATATGGTTGTAGTTAATATGCAGGACGACAAATGAAGGCCCGCAGCCTTGGCTGTCCCAGTATAAGAGGTTATCTTGGGTATACTGCATCTCTGCTGGCAGCTCCAAGATCCAGGAGTCAAGGGCCATCGACAGCCTTGCCACCGATTCTTGCACTTTGTCTTCTCTTACATCCCCAGATACGACATTGGTGTTGAAGGTGATTATGTCGTAGAGGATCCGGTTCAACTTGATCATCTGACCGATTAGTGACCTTGAAGCTTCCGCTGCCGGATCTGCAGCACGGGGCTCTGGCAACGGGGTCTCTTCGGGTCCCAAGGTTGCAAATACACGTTCGTCCATTGGCATTGGAATGTCATAGCGTGGTCTTATTGCCCTGGGGAGGCCTAGGGCAGTAGATGACCAAGTGTCCGTAGTGACAGCCGACCACCAGACTGTCCACAGCTGGAAGTGGTAAGCATACGCTCTGAAGAAGTGGCATAGCTCGAACCGAAATAGTGTCATAGTTACCTCTGAGGTTTACTTCCTGTTCGATGCGCGTCTTCGCGGGCGCGTTCGGAAGGTCCAAGATCATGGCCAGCCGACAAGCGACGGTGTAGAAAATGGATTCGGTTGCCGAGTCCATCTCGACCACTTGAATAGCCCCTAATAACATGCATGCCTGGACCGTCGTCAAACACGTCTTGTGCAGATCGAGTAGTCTCTCCGCTTCCTTTGCATAGGGTCTACCTCGTTCCTGAGGCTCAGTGTTGGCGAAGTAGGGGTGAGAAGAGAATCGAGCGGCCAGAGCGACTACACCGAAGACTAGTACTCTTGGTATGCTCTCGTTCCTAACCGCAGCCTCAAAAGATGGTCGGTGAAACAGGTTGTGGAAGGTGATATGGATGTAGCGGAAGTAGAGGCCGACCAGCTCGTCTAACAGCTCCATGGGAAGAGTACCATCTCCCCGAGGACTGAAGAGAGGCTCGTAGCCGTCTCCCAATGTAGCTGTTGATTTAGGCTCAACGACGCATTCGAGACCCCTCCTAATACAGAACGTGCAGCTGGTCCCTTGACGAGGACGGTCGCATCTCTTGCGGCGGTCACTGCCCCTTGGTTAATCGTTCTGCTGAAGGGGGGGAGGAAACGGTTGTCTACTCACCGACAAGCAATACAAGCGGACAATGGTCGCATTCCAACAATTTAATTTACGCCCTTTATTCGGTGGGTTTAGTCGAATCCTAGGGCATGTATCTCATTTCCAAGTAAGAGCTTTCTGCGGAGTTCCGTTGGATATAGGTATTACAAACTAGCTTGTCGGAACAAGCCTCGGGCTGAGGGGTCTGGTGGGCTTGGCGATTGTAACAGCAGGTGAAGTGGAATTGCACGGCCCCATCCGGATGTCTTGGTATACACGATCTCGTTGGCGGATTGGTTGTTATCGCCTGCTGTGTTATATCCATATCCCGCCGCGATGTTACGGTCGCCGACGATCACTTACCGTGTACAGGTCTCGATTCACAAGACCAACGCAGGTCCCCATGTCGCACGATAAGACGATTTGTAGAAATCGTGTGTCTTCAGCACGATTAACAGGGACCTTCCAGAATATGTTCTGGCGCATGCGGAGATGGACTGGAGCACCGTCGGAGCTAACAGTAGCAAGCAAATGCCCTCGGTACACAGCACCTAGGTATCCAGGTTCGCCGCGTCCATCTTGGCCTATAAAGCGGCCAAAGGCCGCCGTGATCTAGTACATAGCAGCTTCAGTCTAGTAGGCACAAATCAATCCTTGTCATCGAGATGTGGCTTTTCAGTCGCTCTCTGTTGCTTTTGGCTGCGCTGGCCTGGTCAGCAACAACGGCAGCCCCAACAGGACTGAAAGACAAACGATCCGTTGTTGAGCGAGATGGTGTGACTTACCACGTGTTCGAACATGCTGCAACGGGCGCAAAGATGGAGTTCGTCAAGAACTCGGGGATCTGTGAGACTACCCCGGGGGTCAACCAATACTCTGGATATTTGTCCGTAGGAACAAACATGAACATGTGGTTCTGGTATGTGGACCGATCCAGTCGGCTATATTGATGATCTAATATGGTTAGGTTCTTCGAGGCGCGGAATAACCCCAGCTCTGCTCCCCTTGCGGCCTGGTTCAACGGCGGTCCCGGTTGTTCTTCGATGATTGGATTGTTCCAAGAGAATGGTCCATGCCACTTCGTTAACGGAGAGGACACACCGTCCCTGAATGACAACAGCTTCAATAACTTCGCCAACGTCATCTATGTTGATCAACCAATTGGAGTCGGATTTTCCTACGGGACAGACGATGTGACCAGCACGAAGACAGCAGCACCCTATGTATGGAAACTGATTCAAGCATTCTATGCCCAATTCCCTGAGTACGAGAGCAGGGATTTTGGTATTTTCACAGAGGTGAGGATTGCTACTTCATCACGGAAGATGACTACTAACAGACGCAGTCATATGGCGGCCACTACGGTCCAGAATTTGCCTATTATATTCAGCAGCAGAATGCTGCAGTCAAGGCAGGCAGCGTTGATGGCGAAAACATCAATCTAATCGCACTTGGAATCAACAACGGCTGGTTTGACAGCGCGATCCAAGAAAAGGCATACATCGACTATGCCTACAACAACAGCTACACGCAATTGATCAGTGCCAGCCAACGTGATTCACTCCTTGACTCCTATAACAATGATTGTCTGCCAGCAATCCAGCAGTGCACTCAGTCTGGCTCAAATTCAGACTGTGAAAATGCGGGTAATACGTGCGGCAATGACATTGAAGAGGCCATCATTGAGAGCGCGGACTTTGACGTCTACGATGTCCGAGAACCATCTAATGACCCTTACCCACCTTCGACGTACTCGAGCTATCTCCAGAAATCCTCAGTAGTGAAAGCTATCGGCGCAAAAACGACGTATCAAGAGTGCCCAGATGCTCCCTACAACAAATTTGCAACGACTGGGGACAGTAAGTTGATGCACCGCCAGTACTCTCGTATCTGACATGGCTGTTAACGTGAATAGGTTCCCGCTCCTTCCTCGACACACTTTCAACTGTGGTTCAGTCTGGCATCCAGGTTCTGATATGGGCGGGTGATGCCGACTGGATCTGTAACTACATTGGAGTCCAGGGCGTAGCGGAAGCGGTCAACTTCTCCGGGGCAGCCCAGTTCGCGGATGCGGAATTAAACTCTTATACTGTGAATGGTGCGAAGAAAGGAGAGTTTAAGACTTTGGATAACTTTTCCTATTTGAGGGTATATGAGGCTGGTCATGAAGTCCCATACTATCGTGAGTGCACCCACGAAATCTCCTAGATATATCACTGACAAAAAGCAGAACCAGAAGTTGCACTGCAAGTCTTTGAGCAGACGATGCAACAGAAAGCAATTTCGTCGACTTGATGCTCGAGACATATTCCCCTGGTATATCAAATGAGAGTTGAGAAAGCTATCAATACGGCTCCAAAATGGCTGCAGAAAGGGATGGGTAGCTCCACTATGTATAGATCACGTTCACCTTTTCTCCACGCTAGACTCGCAGTTTTCCCTGAGCATATAATTGGAGAGGTCTAATCGATACTGGAACAATCATACCCTTCCTCTTTCGATGTCACGATGAGAATGTATCATACAGCACATATCATCACTTTACGATAATGCTAGTCTAAATTCTTAGCCGCGTGCGAAGCGACTCAGATACCCGTACTTCAGCAATGACAAGGAGCAAGATGAGCGCTAGCATGTTTGGTGTAGATTTCCGGCGCCGCTTGAATCCTCCACTATCGACTGATCACTTCGTCAATGCGACAGCGCCTATAATCGCCCGGCTTCCCATTTCAGCACCATCATCTGCACAGCCAAGAGAAACCCAAAGTGTCATCACAGAGGTCCAAAATACTCTTAGGAAGGATACCGCCGATGCGAATATTAGACAGGTAATTCGACACATTGCCCATAGCCTCAGGCGTGGCAAGAATATTCCCGTGGATCTTTCGGGAAACGACTTTACCTTTAACTCCTGGAGGCACCTTTACTCCAGCGTGGAGGAACTGGATCTTAGAACTGGTCAATTCTGTGCTTTACGTTACTTAATGGACGCTCCTATAGATCTTTTGATCCTTCCATCCTTCGGGCAGAGAAAACAGGCTACAGCCACACGGCATCATTCCGTCTAGTATGCGGAAGGAGTGGAGTTGAAGTTAAATCTCCCGCGTCATCGAATAGAGAGGCTGGGCAACTGACCAGGAATGGTCTCATTACGTCTGCGGCTATTGATCGCCTAGACGTAGATGAAGGAAGCACGCACGTGTCCTCTTTTTGTCGACACGCATAACACAATGCTCTTCCTTGCGTCTCTATCTAGCTCTATGCCAAACCTAATCAAAGAATAAATCCGCACAAATATCGAAGCACACATCCGCGGAGTTCGAGCTCATCGTGCATCGGCTAAGATGCCCCAGGACTGTTCAGGAAAGCAATGTACCTAATGGGAAACTCTTACTAACCGATAAGGTTTGCCAATCCGACGAGCGTCGTTACTTTTTCTAGGGCGAAGAACGATCGGCACTCTACCTGGACTTCGTAGCAACCTATATCTCTATTTCATAGTATGACGCCAGGGTCGATCGGGAAAGCAATGGGCGAGAAAGGGAGGCACTTTGAAAACCTTAGGACGTTGAAGATCTATGAATCTGCCAACTACCTATTTATAAAGTGGGTGGGCATAGTTGCAATCATGTGCTCTACCTAGGAAAGACACAATCCCCATTCCCCTAAAGCGATCACCATAAATACTTCTCCAGCCGCAAGAAGTCCCTTCATTTTCTGTGCCAGGCTGCACATCGGAATTGATCGTCTTCAATGGTCGATATAAAAACGCATCCGGTGCGCTGAACATGATCGGCTGATCTTGTTCGCTGCATGCTGTGATTGGAGCGCATATATCTTCAATGTTATCCGACACCATAGAGCCCACGAAGATATAGCTACGCATTGCGTTCGTGCCCCGGTAAGACAAAGCGTAAATATGAATGAAGCCGGTTTTTCTGGCTCTCGGCATGTATTGAACGACAAATATAGTCGGGACCTTATTGAGATCCCCGAGTGATCCTTTGCTGTGGCTTTCCCATTGCAAGCTCAAAGGTCGAGATACGCTCAGATACCCAACAAACAACGTTTGTCTTGGAGGATAGTTATGGCCCACTGGAAACAGAGCGATATGAAGAATCATACCTTCCTAAGTATTTTTTTGTAGGAGCAATAGGCTCGTAGGAACCAGTGAGGCAAATACGTCAAGATAAGACATATATGCCATAAATAGCATGTACGTACATACATTTGATCCGCCGCAAGCATGCATCCGGTTAATAAAGCAGACATTCTCCTAACATCCTTGTTAAGTCAGCATAGTGGTGGGACTCCCCCGCATATTTTATGTTATGTCCCATAATGATAAATCAGTTGCGCTCGGTGACAATCCAACCCAGAGAAAATAATTGAACGCATTCCTCCGGTCGGTGTCCTTTCGATCTGTCAGATAGGGACCTTACTCGATATATGGAATAGGATGTGGTGTCATGGAGGACAATAGTGGAAGCGAAAATTCAAATACACACAGGATCTTCGCGCGTGAGAACTCCATTGGCCTGGTTGCCAAATCCGATGCAGGGGTTCTCTGTGTCTTAAACAGCAATGATATAAATTTGTGGAGACTGGATCTGCATGGTCTCATAGAGCGATAGGTATATAACTCGTGGCGCTTATCTATCAAGACTCCTCTGCGTGCTTAACAGCATCTTTCTTAACCGTCTGCACCCTGCAGTGATGTCGCATCACCAAAGGTAGCAATACCAAGGCTCCAGCGAAAACCGGAGGAATCTCTTCAACCTCAAAAAGCGCTGCGCCGACGCGCCGCAAGAGCCTGCCAGCCTGTCATTCACGCAAAGCCAAATGTGATGAGGCCACTCCAACTCGTGGACATTGTCGTAGTCTACAGCTCGATTGCCGGTATGAAAGTGGCAAGAGAGAGAAGCAAAAACGGTGAGCTATGCAATTATCTTTCAAGGAAGTACGCTCACGCGACACACAGGGAGCTCGAGGTCCTTAGCGAGAAAGGGTATATGGAAAGCTTCTGTACGATCTGAGCATGAGTGCAGATTATGCGAGTCGTCTGCGTATCCAAAAAGTCCTCGCAAAGGTTAATTCCCTTCATAACGACGAAAAAAATAGCCTTGTTTGGCGGGCTGATACCCAATACATCTGCCGCATGTAGTTCTCCGATCTTGAAGCCATTGATTCTCTACTTGGGTCGGATCCTGTGTTGACACCTTCAGATAGCAAGGATTCAGGGATCGGGGCCGCTTCGCCATGTATGGTAGGAAGTGCCAAAAATGAGATTCGCATAACTGAGAGTGCCAAGTGTTGTTCTATCAATTCTATCAGTTCAAGCCAGACGTGCAATAAATCCAATTCAGACGGGACACTGACCTGGCACAATCCCAAACAAAACTTCACTTCAAGCGATACTTGTGGCGATGATACATCTCTGTCAAGGCCTTGGTGCCTCTCAGCAGCAACTTTGCAGTGAGTACTTCCTATCAGCCGACATATAATTGCCGAGTTGAGAATGTGTTACCCTGGCTCGGGGGCATTGGCTTTCCGACTTCATTAACTCAACGTCCAAGTTGATGATGGAAGCCTTGGTAACGTAAGGGGTGTCACATCTGATGGATAGTTTTGGTTTCACCTGTATAATTTCCTACTCTCCCTCTGGCCTGTTATTCGCCGAGTTCCCTCCATTACCTAGCTGTCCTGGAGGATGACGACAGTTACTGTATATAAGGTTAGATCAGAAGGACTCTAATTTTACTGCAGCTCCGTACGCGGCACACGGCCTGACAATGGCAGTTGGAAGAACCCTTAGCCTTTGGCAAATAAAACCAGCAATGAGGCTGATTTAGCTCTGGTTAGTCTCTGGACTTAATTATGCGTTCCGGACGGTACGGCCGTAAACCGCAATACCGTGGCTCAAGGGCCGAATAGTACTCTGTAGTATCAGTGCCTTCCAGCGCGCCCACACCGCCTTCGGGGTGTGGGTGCGCCACACCGTAACCGTGAACCACAGCGTAACCGTGAATTTCATTAGATTCAACTATTCCATATTTTTTGAAGCTAT
>QEIL01000263.1:0-18181 GCA_003116535.1 Paecilomyces niveus | reverse complement strand
CAGATTCGGGTAAGATCCGTCAGGGTACACGATCTGCCATGTACCGTGCCTCTGCCCGGCCGTAGCCAAGACCGATTTTCGGTGTGTACCCTGTCAGGGGACAGGCCAGGAATAGGGGTTAGGCCTTACCGAGTAGCGATCTCATCTTCGTCGAGCAGATTCATCGTCGCACTAGGGTCGTCATCATCGTCATCGTTATCCTTAACTACCTTCTCATAGAGGTGGTTAGGGTTATTGTCGTCGTTAGCTTGATCTTGAGTTATATTACGAACAGGCTCGTCCTTCTTCTGATCATCATTCTTGGTGGATGTGCCGTTATTATTACTCGAGGTATTATTGTTAGCTTGAGCTGATTCAACCTAAGCTATTTTATTCCGAAGTACACTTCTATTCCGTGAGGGTATTGCCGAATCGTGGAATTTCCGATGCTTGAAGTTGTGTTTCCTCCGAACACCTCTGGGCGGACCGGAGGACGGCTCCCAGTCTATATCAAAACTATCTTCAATATCACTAAGCTGGCTCTCGGTGGGTTCGCGATCGCTATTAGATAGGGTATTATTCTTTGTTAATCCCAGCGCCAAAGGGGGAGCTACCGAGAGCTGGTTCATTTGATTCTCCAGATTGCGTGTTGTAGTGGTACCCTCCGCCTGTTTTTCTGCCTCCTCCTCCACCTCCTTTTTTATCTCCTCTTCTCCTCTATTACGATTGGTAGTTGGGAAAAAGGGATATATTGGATAAGATGGATTTGGAGATCTAGGGTCAGTGACTTTCTGCGGTTCAATAGGGTTCTACTATTTACTCATACCATCGAGTATTAGTGGGTTGGTTATGCCGACTCCGATTGACCCATCTAGTCTAGATCTGTCGGGTATATTATATAATATTTTAGGAGTTTCATCGCCTAACTAAGTTGGAGTTTAGATATAATCGTCCTAACCACAGAGTTAGACTCACCTCTTGACTTGCCACGCATGTTATTTGTAGTATTGAAGAATTGGATATATTTGATATCAAAGGTCGAGGTAAAAGGTGACCAATAGACGGTAAATATAGCGAGGTGAGACCCTGAGGCTAATTCCTACAATCAGACTCAATATCCCCACATTGGAGTTAAACTCACTTTATTGGTCGCCCGGCTGATTATCTTTATCTAGCCAGAATTCTACGGAGAATAGACGGAAAGATCAGGAGATTGGTCTATAACATCCAGATAATTCAGCCCACTCGGCGCAAAGGGCCGCAATTTAATCTGCAGGTTGCCTCTGCCATTCTCATGGCCACAAATAGTACTCTGTGCTAAACAACCCATTAGAAAATATCTTGCCATCAGGTGAAGAGAATATATAATTTCTTAACCGAAATTAATTAGGTGTTGGTGGAGATAATGGTCTAGTGGAGGATATAGCCGGCATCATCTCTATATTATACTTTACTCTCTTGGCAGGGGATAATTTGGAGAAAGATGATTTAGGGGGTGTTGATTCTCGTTGCCGAGTTCTCGTTGATTTGCTACCATAATCCTTACCATTATAAATAGTACTTTGTACTAAAAGATCCATTAGAAAATATCTTGCTATCGAATGGGGGGAATATACATTCCCCTTCCAGGTAAAAGATAAAATAATATTCGGTAAACGTCTGGTTCCGAAGTATTTCCAGGATAACAGCTCTCCATGACTATTCATCCATGATCTTTGTGAATGTACTGTTATTCTTGTGAATAATATGATATTTTCCTGGTATTTTCTTAATCGTATCCTATAATCTCCGTTGGAATTTTACGTAGTTAAGGTCATTGACTGAGATTATCCCATCTTCCGTCAGGCTAGCTCCGTCCTATATTATATAATGAAATGAGGACAAGCTGTAATCCTCCTAAAATATATTATAATCAAATCAAAAAATAAATATCGCGAAATTCACGAGGATATTATTATTAGGTATATTGTTAGCACCTGGTGTAGCTCGACTCTTCTTCCCCCACGGTATTTTCTTCCTTAAACCATGAATTACCTGCCGTATTGTCCAGAGGATATATAGGAATTTGGGGTCATCTCGAGGAATACGGAGACTTTTATATAGATTTAATTTAGAGATCTTCTTTATTATTAAATATTTTAGTTCGAGCTGTTCTGCTGCCAGTAAGTTGACCTTTTCAATAAATTTAATATTTTCTTGGAGGAAGTCGGTGGTATGCTCCTGGAGACTTTTTATATTATTTCTCTCAACCCTTAATTATTTGGCTGCGTTATCCAACGATTTTGGTGGTTTTGGCCTTGATGGATGCGTCGTGGAGGCCGATAAAGACATTCTGTACGGCCAGAACACTCAAGATACTTAGGATATTTGGGATATGTAGGCGAAATAGGTTAGACGATATAGACTGACAAAATAAAAAACCTAGGTAGCTCAGACAGGAGCAGACAGGATAATAAGACCAGAACACGATAATAAAATTCGAATAATAATAACAAATGTGAGGGGATAACTCAAGCCAAATTTCTATAAAATATTAATAAGAAATAATAATGGAGGTGGTGGTTAAAGGGTGGCTAGGAATAACTTATTGATGGAACTGTGAAGTGAATATGATTAACACCCACGAATCCTACTCGCCCACGCGGTGTCAAAGACTGGCTTAGGCCGATCAGGACGAGCTGGCCAACTCATATACATTAGGCTGACTGACTCAGTACTAATTCTGGTGGTGTTATTATTTGATTTTGATACTAACTGTAGTTACAGATTGCAAACTAGTCCTCACACACACTAATAAATATTGGGATAAAGCTAGAAACAAATAAGAGTCACAAGGTGGTGGCTTACCATCTAGCTCGGTGTGATTTTTTTTTATATTAATCCAATTGATTATGGAAGTAAAAATGTTGTATACAATAGCTTTACAAACGACAAGGGATAGTTAACAAAACGATAGGAAAAGTTTTAGCAATTGGGCACTATATAACTCAGCAGGCCAAATAAGCAGGATAAAAAATCCTAGAGATCCTTAAGTATCTAACCATTATATAACTACCAATATGAGCGAGTAGTATGAGATGGCGGTGACTAGATTTGGTAATTCCCATCTATTCTCCCACAATATTACGAGGTCGAGGTCGTAATGACCATAGCCTAAGGCATAAGAGATAATATGGTGCTGCACGATAAAGAACTAAAGAACCTTGGGAATGGTATCAGTGGTGTTCCACTTCTTTATTAAAGGGATAGCAACCTTACTAAGAGAAAGAGATTGTATAGAGGCTGATAGGTGAAAATAGCCTTCGAAATCAAACCTGGTTCGCCAGCTCTCTGCATAAGGAAAAGATAATATCCAGATGGAGGCTAGTCCACAATCAAAGCCTCCCAGATAGCGGGTCTTGGACGCGAAACCTATATCTACCCTCAATAGATAGAAGTAATAAGGCATAGATTGCGAAATAAAGAAAACAGAAAAAAAGCTTCGTGCTTCCTTCTTTCATCCAGTAATATAATTAGGTTTTAATTCAAAAACAACAGGTTTATTAAAAAAGGTCAGAACTAAAGAAGAAAATGACAAGGATAATTTAAGGCCCCAGCACAAATAATAGTTTGCACGTCTAATGAAAAATCCTTGACGGTGAATGTGTCATTGCAGATCGAGCCCGCCCTACATATCCAGACGGTGATAGACCCAATTTATTTACGGCTATTGACGTTGTTCGCCGAAACCCATATCGCACCCAGCGTCTTTGGTGAACCATCATCCTTCCAATAAGATGGCATATTATCAAGATACATCAATAAGGAGGGATATAACGAGGAGATCAACCCAAGCGACGGATCCAGTCTAGCAGCAGCTGCCATGGGATTCTACATCTGGCTCTAACCATCAGAAGAATAACAGCTGATACCAATTATCTTTAATGATAGATTAAACAAGTAGTCACACCCAGCACACGGGAGTAATACATATAATAATTACTATATATGTGAAGCATCCTGGATGAGTAATTCGATCGCCTGACCTACTAAAATAGGTGACTTGACCTGTCTACACGTTTTGGACTATGTTAGGATCCAAGGGGACCAATCAGAGGTGTGCTCAATCGGACGTATTTGGCCTGGGGTGTTCGGTCGGGGTAGCTGGCTTCTAGTGATCGGATAACTATAATCCACAAATATGGGAATTGGGTGAAACGATATTTGGCCCAGCTGGTCCAGCGGGCCCAGCAGGGGAAATGGGCCCAGCCGAACACAGCTAGAGAGGCTCGAAATATGATAGAGGAAAATGGATGCTTCACTCTTTACAATATTAAGATGATTGGTGAGAAATGATACAGCTAGGTGTTGGTTGATGGGAAATGTGAAGTCAATATTGGGGGACATCCTACCATTTCGGTATACCAACCCATCCAAACTGGATTTACCTGGTCCGGCGGGGTATACTAGTCGTGCTGGCTAAGTCAGGCAAAATAAACTAGACGGATCTGCTCGAGCGACTCGGTAGGAATCATTGTAAATATATTATTCCCCATGGAATGGTGAAATTATAGATCTGGATCTAGAATATAATCTATACAAAACTACCACCTCGTTATCAAACAAGTAACATTGGTGTATGGGGATACTATATAACATCGATAGTAGGTAAATCGATATAGGCACTAGATTCTGGGAGAATAAAAAAAACCAAATGTATTGGAGATAAACACGATCTAGAGCATCGGTATCGATCTATATAGAATCATTATTCTAACCAAATAGGAGAGCAAAGCGCCATATTTTCAACAACCCCAGTCTTGATTAGAGGCTTTTCGGTATCCTTCTACCAGTTCATATGATTGTTGATAGTGTCTCCCATAATGGCATCTGGAACCTCGATACCGCCAGGGTCAGAATATATCTCCGGATCAATACCACAAGAACCTTGCTCGCCAGCAGACTATGGAAAAGGTGGGGTAGTATCCATCATATTACTAACCTAACCCATAGATAAAATAGGATAGGTTAGATTGGTATATCACACGGGATAAGTAATATAAGTGACACAAACCGGATAGGCAAGGTGAGCAGGATAGGCAGGATAGGCAGCCTAATCAGGGTCGACAGATTATGCAGTGTCATCATCACCACCAACTGCCTCCCAGGAATTTATTATATCCATATTAGTATTCTGGAGAGTGGTTTCAATCCATAATCCTTCCTCGATATGAGAGGTAATAATGGCCTGATCAGAAAAAGTTGAACTAGGGTCTGTATCCAAGGTGTCTTTGAGTTTAGGGATATCTGGCTTAATCTCAACCTGATAGATGAGGGAGTTTTGTAATTTCAACCTAACATGAATCTTGCCAGGCCTTCTCAATAATCCCCTTTGATAAATCACTGAGCCATTTCTGTATCTACCAGACTTATTACCGTTTCTGGTGGAACCTAGCTACCTGTTACTTACTCAACTTATATGGAAGAGGTCGACGGTGTATCTCGAACAGAATCATTTGGCCCTTCTAATATAACTCCAGCTCTGTACGGAGTTGGTAGGCTTACTCCATTAAATATTATTGTTATAGTATCACCCGGCCCTTCTTTTATTCGAGGCTTTTGGGGTTAGAATCCTCCTCAAGATCTTTTTTTATAAGAGAAAAATATGTAATATTAGGATCAAACAAATAATTCTTTGTATCCAAGGTTCGAGTCCCCGCGGGAATATACAAATCCCGGGCGTATTACTAATATTCTCCTATCAACTCTTGAGTAATGTGGGGGAGATGTTTTGTAAACCAAATTTTTTCTTTGTGGACCTTGTCCTTATTCAAATATTACTATTGTATGAAGGATCGAAGTTCCCACTACGGCGGGGTCTTCTTGAAAATCCACTTCGTAATCGGTCTATTAATAATAATAATTATAGGTAAAGGAATAGTGCGCCTAGCAGCACTGCCAATAGCAATCGGAACATCAAGGTAGGTGTCCAGGTCGGCAGGGATGGTAGGTAGTTGGACCTGCAGCTCCATCGGCTGATCGCTATGCTCCCAGTCAATTATGGGAAGCTCGGGTATATTACATGGTTTGATGGTCGTAATAGCGTTTAAGGATATCCTATCTATTAGGGCTTCTGGTTGTTGAGTAGTAGTATTTATGGTCTTCTTTCTTAGTGCTCTATAATAGCTATATAGGCCAGGATAAATACTTATCCATATCTGGAGTTTTTTATTTGACAAACTCCAGAAACTACGGTTATTAGGATAAGGCAGTAGCCAATATATACGGATGAATCTATATTTGAACGTCACCCGCTACTCGTGCGCCTGGCGGAGCCCATGGATTTACATAATCATATCGAAGCTTTGTTGGAAAAGGATGCGGTATAGCTTATAATCCTAATACTTCCGCTGCTAGTCTCCATTATTCTTATTACCGGCCTACCCCTAGAGGTAGTAAAATAGAACCTTAATACTACGGATTTTTGCACGGCTTCCCGTCACGAAATGGAGCTCCGCCCCTAATCCCAATTCTATAAAGATGGAGCGGAAACTATCTAGGGTCAATAGGACGTGGCCTTGGAGAGCTTCCTGTATCCGCCAGCGCTTTAGCGGTTATATTAGGCAGGCCTGGCTAATCACCTTAAAGATATCCTTCCGGAAAGCCTAAAGATAAAGATCCACCAACAATTCGAGAAATAACGCTGAATGGGAAAAATCCGTTTATATATCCCGTATCCGGGAAAAGATATCGTGGAAGACGAGGTAATCGGTCTATATACTAATCAATTCCCGATATCGAGGATAATATACTAACAACATCGTGGGCATATTAAAGGAAGTCATAAATACCCGGTGTGGAGGTCGGAAAGTCATGGTTATCCAATCAAGCTTGTCCAGAAACCATACGTAGCCATAATACTCTAATATTTTTCCTATACCAAGCCCTTCCCGGACCCATTCCTAATTTGTGCCGTCCAGAGCAGGCTGGATATGCCGGTTCAGCCAGAGACCATTACACCAACAAATATAATTCCCTTGGCTTCCAAAGGTATGGAGGAGATACAAGAGAAATATTATTATCACCCGACTATACTCCTAATATATCAGAGTGTGAGGTTGCAGACTATAGACTATCTCAAACCCTAGACAAAAACGATTAAGATTCCACCGGTACCAATCCAAAATATATGTTGTGCGATGGGTAAAGAATAGCAACGGACGGGTCGAGGTAGAAATATCAGCTGGTACTAAGGGCGGCGATAGCCTCAAGCTCTCTTCCGCCATACCAGCATTTCGTATTTGGATATTAATAACATGGAACAGGACTCCAATAATACGAAACTCTTCTTGAGTCCCGTAGGAGTAATTCCGGCAAGCTGTTAGTACCATATGACAACACTACTTAATATAGCAATAGGCATGGAGAAGGGCCAGAGGCTTATGACTAATGGCACGGCCAACGTGCTGCCATATTTGGATCAGGCCAATATTTAGCGCCAGTGAGTCCAGATTTGGATTATTGAATGGGTAATAATTGCCCACGGCAAAGACCTCCTTGGACGAGTTGTATAACTAATAATAATATAGATCACCAATCCGGAGATAAGATCGGAGATATAGTTCAATTATTACATTTCCTATGTCTCGAAGAAGGGCCATGGGATAATATTTAGATCGCCAGGGTGGTTTGCGCGCTGACCTCTCATCCTCCATGCCATCTCCTTTCTTTACCGTGGCCAATAAATATTCTTTTGGCGAGTCCGGTTTAAAGTTATTAGATTCCGGATTGCTAGGTTGGTATGTTCCATTATTACTATTTGGTAATGGTATTGTGTGTGGGCGGATATAAATCTCAACGCATAGACTTCTAGGCTATTCACAGAGATTGGAAGGAGAGGACAAGGTCTGTTCTGATTATGCAAACAGAGATCCTTGGGCCAAGATTAGATTATATAAAACTCCTTATAACCAGTTAAAGAAGCTCTCCAAATAATAACGGTGCCATGATAGGGTAAAGGGGGGATCCGGTATCTACGCTTCCTCCTCGTTAAAGTGATAGTTCCGGCTGGTTGTAATGACTTCCTTCCTAATATCATAGTAGTCTTTGATTAGATAGTATTGATTAACTATGTGACCCCATAATTAGAAGAATTTGGATAGTGCTCCGGACCAGGTCGGATATTATATATGGGTCTTTAAATTTTTTGTAGTCAGGAGCAACCGGGCGTTATAAAACTCTACTAGGGATTTCTGCTGGATCTGGTTGAGGACTGCCTCCCAGAGGGACCCAAGCTCATTGGGCTAAAGAAAGTCCTACCGAAATTGAACACAGGAATATTAATATTCTTAACGATATCCCTCCACGGAGCGGGCTGTGTTGTGAAATTGGGTATTTTCTGCTCCGGCGGGCATATATTATATGATGGATATTGGATAAACCTTATAGAATATAAGGATAAAGATCTCGTCCATCCAGAGTATATATTCATCTCCCGTGATTACCCAATGCTCACGCTTCGGAGTATAAAGCCTGGGGAAGATGATAAATAATTCTATATCTTCGAATCCAACTAATTGGCCTATGGGAAGGTAGGGGATCCTATAAATTGGGCTCTACACATAACGGAAACAACTAGTCTGTGGATCTTGAAAGCAAACTTGGATCGGATCAAGATGGAGTGAGTGTTTTAGGCTGTTGATAGGACTTCTAACTGCTGTCCATCGAACTCCTTGGCGGGCTATTGCCAGGCTGGATATAAACCCAATAACACTATCAATATCAAATTGGATCGAGAATGGGTATTCGGGAGCCACTACATTTTGGTCGAGATCGATAGCTGAAGGTGACAGGTCCTAACAGACTGGTGGAGTGCCCTCAGCATCCTCATTATCCGATACGGTATCTATGGCTGACGACAAATTACTAATAAATATAATCTTAATTCCACTAAAGAATCATCATCGCTGAAGAGGAGAAAGAATGGTATTCTAATCCTGACCGTCAGAATACCTTTAAATATTTAGCTATGAGAGAATATTGTATAATATAAATTGTGTAATCTCCGAAAATAGAACGTGTCTTTGGTTTGGTTCTTCATTTATAGGTGTTGTTGGTGGATAAGATATATAACCATAATATTGAATAAGCTGTTCCGCCAGCTATTGGGTAAGCCTCCTATGGTAATTATAGGTTTCAACTGAGACTTCCTCTTTAGGTTCTATAATTGGGAGGGGAGAGTTATCTATTAAACTAGGAGATAATGGGGAGGGTGCCTCCTCTGCCAGCCTATTAATACAGACATCCCTCACTCCCATAATATATTTTTTGAAGGTTTAGGGAAATATTCTTACTAACCATCAAGCTCTGGCTATGATTCACCATGAAGACGAGTAGATATGTTATCCCCTCTGCCAGTGCCCAATTTATCGGTTTAATTCTCTGGGTCATTATACAGATATGGTGCCTCTGAATCTTCACCTTTATCAATCCACTCTCCCTCCCTAGGTTCCTTAAGCTAAAGGGTATTTTGTAATATCTGGCCGAGATTATTAAATATATTATCCATATGGACGAGTGGAGGTATAATATCAGGATCCCATTACGTATCCCATACCAAGGTGTTATGTTCAAAACGAGAAAACGGTAGTGTTGTCGATGGTGATTTAGAGGATAGACGCTGCTTGCGCTCCCGCCGCCGCTACCTTCGTGTTTTATTGTGTTTATTATTATCTCGATATTTCGAGGGTTATCCCCGTTGCCTATTAGAAATTATATTAATCGAAGAATGAATCACTCCCTGAAGGTTAATTCTTATCACTTAATAATAGATAAGATATAGCCTTAAGGAAGAAGGAAATAAAGATATATTGATAGATTCATTTTCAATTCCTATTGCCCGACCGAAATACTCGGCTGGTGTTCATATAAAGTTATTCCCTTCGGAGGATTCTTTTGAATAACGTTTTGGAGTCTAGGGGGCTCCGGATAGCGGTTGGTCTTTGCCGAATAGATGCCTCCCCCCAACCGACCTCTCTTGGATCTAAACTAGTAAGACCTAACAGGTACGGAACTACTAATCTCTTGGCTCTTGACTAGTAGAATTAAAAGCTAAGATACCTTGATTATTATTGGTATCGGCGGAGAAACTGTCTGGGTAAGGGTTTAGGATGTTCCCAACATAGATTAAAGGACCTAGTGCTAGCAGACGTACCGGACTCCCCCCGTTAGAGTATCTCCACGGCTGATCCATTATTGTATTGGTCCCAATCCTTTTGGTGAGTTCCACTAATATTATCTTATAATAAATAATCTTCGTCAATATAAGGAAAGAATGGTATAGATTCCGAAACAAAGGGTTATCCATCGAATAATCGGGCTTCCAGTGAGCACACTAAGATTCATGGTTGTTCAAGGTATTTCGACTATCTCCCCCGTAAGTACTGATAGATATTCTATTGAATCCATTTACCCTTTGAATTCTATATTATAGTTATTATTTTCGTTTTGGTTATAACAATATTATATAATCTAATAAACAACATCAAGCAAAGCGAAAAAGAGCAGTCTCGCCACTTTCCACTCGGAGTCGGAAAAAGAGTAATAATCCTTCTGTTCTTTCATTATTGTATACCATTAATAAGTTGCCAGGTAAAAGGAATAAGGTCCCTGGTTTTGAAGAGGACCAGGAGATGCCATTTCGATCACGCATACCACGTCATCTACAGATAATAGACCCATCAATAACCCTTTCGGTTGAGAGAAAGATACCTCAATCGTGGAGATCACATCAGACCATACAAGGAAGGATAATCCAAAATAAGATAACTGATAGGATGGAAATAATTGCTAAGTACTTGCAGTCATTTGGAAGATAATCGTCGATAATTCCAGATTGGGCTTTAAGTTATAATAATCGGACGAAAAGCTTGGGGTTAAACAATAGCTCGGACGTTCTACTGGAATCTTTATCTTCCTCGTACGCTATAGATTCCGTATTGCTATTGTATTTCTATCAATAGACTTAGTTTGATTCACTACCTGCGACATCCCTATTTGATCCGGATCCAAATGAACCATTATCCTATTAAGATCATACAAAATTATCTTTCAATGTCGTCTATTAAGGAGATTCCGCTCAGGATCAGGCACTATACCGTCTAAATAACATGGAATCATCCATCTCTTATATCCGTAATAAGGATTCCACCGAGTTTAAAGGGACCATATTGATATCACTCTTCCCCAATATACAAGTTGAAGATTTGTTTTTAATATTAGTCTCTTGTGACGGATCTCTTAATACTACCACTATAATTCTCTCTATACAATAAGGATAAGAAGGGCAAAATCAGCCCACTCAAAATAAAAAATTAGCGAAGGTTTAGTCGTTATCCCAGCAAAATCATACAAAACTACGGTCCTCTCTTACTCCTTGAGATTAGATATTGGAGAATTAGTTATTATCCAATCCAATAAACTTATTGTCATATCAGACCCATTAAGTTATATCATGGTCATCCTCTTCCTCTATGGAACGAAGAGATTAGGTTGAATCCCTATTATTTTAATTAGACCTGATATCGAACCCTCATTGTGACCGCCGAGATAGGCCAAGGTCTTCTTCCTCTTCCTCTTCTTTTTTGTATTTATCTTATTAAAGATATATAGAATTACCCTTGGTTTGATAAGGTAATTAAATACACTTGTCAGTATTGGCAATCTTTCAACAGATTGTGTTAGATAATCGATCTCCTAGTCGGTCATCTCAAGCAAATTCTCCCGTTTCCACGGATTTTGGAATTGATAATAAGGATAGATCATTACACACCGGTAATTACCAATATAATCTAAACAAAAAAACTCATATTGAAAGAATTATACACAAGATTAAAGTCTATAATTATCCAGGCTCAAAGCTTACTATTCGAAGGACTAATTATCCCTAGATACAGCAGGAAGAGGATCGACTGGTAGAATTGCTTCCACAATATGGTCGTTGTTGGTCGGAATTGTTAAAGGCCGACCAGATATACCCAAATGGACCCTGATTCCATCCGAGGAGGATTAGGACTAATATAAAGGATAAGGCACAGAATATAAAAATACGCAAAATGAAGTAAGCTTTTTCCTTACATCCTGTATATTACCACTTAGTCTTATTAATTATTTTTTTGTTCTAAGAGGTATCTTAACTCATATTTAATCTCCAAAATAAGAGAAGCACTAGACCCAATATTTGATAAAATTCCCTTGGGGTATAGGAATTTGGTAGAGATCACAAAACAATGTCAAAAGGACCAATTTCCTAAAGGCCCTGAGCCGCGAGCGCAAAGTATACATATTGCCGTATGGATTCGTCAACACCCTCTGTGAAATTATGCACCTTATTAAAGACAGATAACTGGTAGGTGTGTATGTAATGGTTTTATTTTAGAGATCTACCAGTTAAAAGATATGAAATGGTATAAAGAATCATACTCATCTTCCACAATACTTTTATTACCATATTAAAGTACCGTAGAACCACCTGATAATCTATATCTATCGTCATTTTCCTATTGAATTCCTCTGTCTTGCCACAAAGATCGCAAAGATTCGATGAGTAATAGCAAAACAGCAACACTTAATAATTAAGTGGCTATTTTGCCAGTTCTTACCGCCTAGGTAACCTTGACTCGTAACAAAGATAGACTATTTAAAAGTCTAAGGCAAAGACATAGCCTAAAACACTCCGGAAAGGATATCTTTAATCTCGGAATAATTATGAATAATAATAATATGGCGGTTCACTTGAAGACGGTGTAAGACCTTGTTGTTAGAGTGCGGCCGGCAGGACCGACCGGTTTCTACCGGGAACTCTACAACAGGTTTTTATTATAACAATTAGGTACCGATATTCTATATACAGGTAGATAATCAATCTTTAAGGTAGATTTCAAGCATGATAAGATTACTTGCTATATCCAACTTTTTATAATAGTAATATTAGTACCGTCTGTGTTGTTAGATATAATCTCGATATGGAGATATACATAATCTTTTCATCAAAATATATATTCATCAGGTGCAATATTAGTCGTGACCTTTCTCACTATTCCCATTAATAAAATACAAGAAATTCAGATATCATCAAAATTACTAATAGCCAAATATAAGCAATCATAATAATTAAGAAAATAAAATAGTTAATGGTCTCTAATTAATGATTTGAAATTGCAAAAGCCGAGGTCGGCCTGATCCAGGCCGATGTGATCCAGGCCGGCGTGACCCGATGGTTATTCTACCACTCGATACCGCCTAACCCGTCTATTGATAATCTAACATATTATTTGTTTGGCTAGTCCTGCCGTTGGGGCTACTAGTCCCACTCAGACTACACAAGTTATTTAACGGAATCAATACCTTAAACCGATAAGTAATACCGCCTTTTATATTGTTGCACTATTGATGATAAGCGTACTTTGGTCTGCATGCTGAAATAGAATGGAATGTCTTCGTGGAATTTATGGTATAATGCTCCAATAGCTCCTATATTCTAGGAGCTATTTTGAATAGCCGGGGCTAGGATAATAGAGATAGGAATTAAACTTAGTACTACCGGTTAGAAGATATGAAATGGCATAAAAAATCATATTCATCTTCCACAACACCCTTATTATTATACTAAAGTACCATAGAATCAGTAGATTTCTAAGCTCACCGATACTCGATATCTATTGTCATATTCCTGCTGAATTAAGAACTTCTATATCTTACTATAAAGATTCGGCTAGTAATATCAAAGCAACAACGCTTAATAATGAAGTAGCTGTTTTGCCAGTTATTACCGCCTAGGTCTACTTTACGATAATTATGAATACGACTTGCGGTAAGCTTAATATTAATTGAAAAATCTTGCCATTATTAATCTTGAGCCAATTATTAAGAATTGACTGCGTTTTCTTTATTGATTCTAAGAATATTACTTAGTATTCGACCATGAATTACCCGAATAATAATATAGAGTGTGTTTAAAATAAGAAAAATATGATTCTTCTAGAATGCCTGAAAAGGGCCCAAAGAATCGTAGCTGTTGTGGGTACTGGGATTTCTATAGGTGTTGGAAGTTAGTCTCCGACTTCAAGTCCCTATTTATCTGTTACATCCTCTATTAGTCTAACTATTCTAATCCCTGACTTTCGAAGCAAGGATAGACTATTTAAAAGTCTAAGGCAAAGACATGGCCTGAAACACTCCGGAAAGGATATCTTTGATCTCGGAATAATTATGAATAACAATGATATAGCTGTTCACTTGAAGATGGTACAAGATCTCGTTATTATAGCGCGGTAGGTAGGACCAACCGGTTTCCACCGATTATTAGCAAAACTGGTGGAAACTGGTAAGCTCCAACGGCTCTACTCATAGAATATTGATGGGCTAGAGACCTGTTTTCCCTCGCTAAAAACCACCTATCCTTTGTCCGATCGCATACCATAGCCCCATATAATCTTATTGTATGGCACTGCGGAAAAAATGAAGTGTATTCTCTGCAACCAAATGTGCCCATTAGATACTATACTCTTATCTAACACGCCAGGGTACCCGTAATATCCAAGGTATCTAAAGTGAGCCAGGGTAAGTGAAGTAGCAAATAGACGGAGTCATCCAATTGGTCGTATGCGGCCAACAATCCTACTCTATAATAAATATGACAAATAGGTGTCAGCGATGAGAAAAGTGATGAATTATAATATTCAGTCTCGGCCAGAAGTCCTGATTATGGTAGGGACATCTCTTGCGATTGCAGACCTCGAGAATTTTGTTTATCGATTTAGTGATGCTATCCACGCCCACCCCAATGGTCTTGTTGTTTGAATCAATCGTCTGCCACTACCGTTGAATCTAAAAAAGCCCATTCAATGGGATCTGGTGATCCAAGATGACTGCGAAGCTGTAGCACAGCTAGTGATCGACACTCTATGGTCACCATCCATTCCGATATCATTATGGAGACATGATAAACATAATCAAGAAACACTCACGAAGAAAAGGAAACTAGTGCCTCAAAAAGAGGCGATACGTCCGAGAACTCTGGATAATCTCCTTCGGTATGAGATATGTTTATTCCATACTACTTATAATAAATAAAGAATGGATTGATTTATCAAAGTGTTACTATCCACAAGGCCAATAAGGGGATTAAACAGAGGAAGTAGTCATATGCTAAGATCTTACTCGTTTTCTCTATCGGAAATTTGTGGAAGCAATGGCGGTGTGATTTGGGCTGGTGTGATCTAGGCCGGTGTGATGGCGCCTAGTGCTTGCTACACCGATGATTATTATTATTCACCGACCACTCGCCTGGTCGGTCTAACTTGCCTTGTTGGGATTATTTGAACTACCCAGTTTCGTTAACACCCCAGGCTAATTTCCTAACCACAAATTATAGTGGTTCTGCGACAAAATACCACCTGTATAGTCCATATCGGTAATCAATTATAAAATACACACTCGGGGCCTCCCAGGAGAAAATTATCTATATTAAGGATATGGTAATAATTCACCATGTGTATTGCCGGGCAAGAGATATCAACAAGTCGCCGACATAGATACACAGGGGCACTATATTGTTGAATTTGAGGCCTGATCTAATGTAGCCGGTACTAACAACAGATTAGCTCATTCTAGATCCAAATTTACCATAGCCCCTAAGGTATAAGTGGATAGGCAAGGAAATCCAATGTGTTGCCGCAACCCGTCAACCATATATGTTATACTTGAACAGCTTCTTGGTTCTGTTATATACAATATCTACCTCTCTTACTTTCTTATTCTTAAGGATACTCCTATTGAAAGGAAATTTTCTGATCGAGACTACCGATTAATTTGTAATACCTTATAATTACATATCTATGTCGATCCGCAGATAGAGCTCCTGGTCTTAAATTCGGAGGATATCCTCCAAACACCCATCCCATAATATCAACAAACCAAGAACCCGATTAGATATAACATCCCATAAGAACCCCTCTAAGATTTTCCGCATACAGGTTACCCGAAAGACAATACAAAACTACTAGGGCCACGAGGGGATGGATGTTATCTTCAAACATCACCCAATTACATATTTGAGGGCAGCACCGATACGGACATTGGCTATGAACACAAAAGGTGAATTACAACTAGCTATACGACATATAAACCGGGTGATAATTGATCGACTACAAAGTAATACTATTAATATTCACAAGACACATGTCTATACCCCGGGAAACTTTCGAAAAGCATATACTCAGGTATCAGAAGGTACCAAATATCCAAAGTAAGTGACAGCAGCATAAGTGGCTGAGTTCAATCTACACCTAATACATATCAGCAATGGAACGGATATTTTGATTCCTGCTGAGAGAGTAGATCCTAAAAAAGATAGACTTCCGCTGACTGTGTGTACAGTCCGAACCAGCAACACAATTACACTTAATATCCAGATATTATTTGGAAGGGAAACACATCGATAGTGATAATAGTAATCACGGAAATAACACTATTATCTCTCACAAAAACTATCTTTCTTCAAGCAAAGGCCGAGAGTAACTGCAGAGTAGGTAAATAGAATTATTACTAATAAAGACCACCAAACAGCGACACAACTGAGCGACGAGCTAAGTGTCACATTTGACCAGGAAAAGGTCCTCAGTTGTTTTGGTGATGCAGACTCGATTCTCTATCAATGGCAATATAACGGAAGTTTTATATTCCGTGGCCTGTTTCAGTGGTGGTTTATAGAGTAGTTAGAGACTAACCTACCCTTTCCGGAAAAGACTATGGCGCATATTGTGGACCAGGAATTCAAGATGTACCGCCATCACTCGGAACGTAGTAACTGTGCCATCAGCAGCTGGTTGCCAATAATACATCTTTCAATTACTCAGCAGGTCCTTTCACAGGATCTTGATTATTTTCTTGTTGCAACTGCTTTTTGTTCGAATTGTTTCACCCCAGTGGTAATATTTCCCTGCCAAGCCCAGCAGATGATGCCGCGGGAAGGACCAGCCTGCTTCACGCATACTATTAGGATGGATCTTGGTGAGCTGATGACAGGAGCCGATGTTTCCGCTCAACCGCAGGCCTTGCTATCGCTCGACTCCACTATGGCTAAGGATATATACCAAATCTTACCAGGTTTCCATAAACACCTCGATGACTGGCGTATATTATTTGGACTGAGGTCGAGTGCCGTATCTAGCCGCATTATACCAGACAAATTACTAACCCATAAACTCTGTGATGATCATAAGATCACCTGGATTTCCGTTCGCTACGGGCCTGGTGATGTTTATTTTACTCGGCCTAATATTCCTCGTCGGGTACCGGATCACTTATCGATAATATGCCGCTTCCTCTTTCCTTATCTGATCGGTCTCCAGATAGACTATTCGGCTTTAATATTAGCCAAAGAAAGATTGATTCCCGATATAGGCCAGGTCTACAGAGAAAGAAGACTTCCTGCCCATACTCCCCTGGCTGGGAATCCATCCCTACCCGATTAGGGCCCATATGGCCTACAAAGCGACTTGATGCTTGGGGAGGTTACCTCCATCGGTGGTGTCTTAACCGGGTAGTGTAAATGGGACTCCTACGATGTCTTGACAGAGGTCCACACTCTCTTATTAGAGGATCCTGATCGAGTTGAAGAAATAGTTAAAAGAGCTCGACGGGTATACTTACAAAAAGCTGTATTTATATGGCAGAAGGTTAAAGCAGCAGAAAAGCACTATTATAAGACCGATTCATTCTTCTACCAGCAGGAGGCGGCTATTAAGAGAGGATTATAAAATAACTAGATGTATAGGAGGATCCTCCCTCTTTCTTTCTTTGGGAGGTAGTAATTGGTGGAATAGTTGGTTTATGATCAACCAGGTTAATGGTGTAGCCATCAGTGATCCGATATTTATAGCGAGACAGATATCCAACAGGAACAGGTGTTGGTATGCGTTATACAAGGGCTAACTTATAGATCGTCAGCGATCTTAGAAGCTCAATAGCTATAGATAAAGAAATCTCGATACGGTAACTCTGAAAAATATCAGTATAATGGTTCGGGCGCTATTTGATGTAATTATATGTATGATGATTCGTAGGATTTAGTTTAGCCCCTAGCTATGTTGTGCTAACTCTAGCTATTCGACATAGCTTCTAGCATCGAGGAGGCATTTGACCAGAATACTGAGAATAATGT
>QEIL01000262.1:0-19703 GCA_003116535.1 Paecilomyces niveus | reverse complement strand
TGATGTTGCTTTAAAACATCGGATGAAAGGACTTGGCATTCATCCGACCTGACCTCTGAGCTCGCCACCTCGGAGCTCCTGAATCCTAGGACCTAGGATCCTATGCGGATCTTATTCGGGTAAAGGGGGGGGGGATTCCCTATAGTAAGCGTCTCTAGCATGCTGTTATTGCTGTTTCTTTCCTTTCTTTCCTCATGTTTAGAATATTCGTTGAGTCGTCCTAGCTAGTTGAATAAACTGCCTCTTGGACCGTTACACATACGCCGGCCAAGTACTACTTGGGTGGGTGACCAACAGCGCATACCGGTCGTTGCACGTATATTCCTTCTCTTTTATCATTTGGTGTTAGTACGGCTGATTCGTTTCAACTTATCTGGCCGCATTGTTGCCAAGTTCTGCGTGACAAGTAGGAATTTCATTTTTCCACGGATGATTGTACGCCAGGCAGGAAAGACCCGCCTGGAAAACTATACCTTTCCATATCTGGAATAGAAGGCCTATCAGCGTCACCCTTATGAAGCCCTCCTAATTTTCATATAACTATATATTAGTGTCGCGGTTCCTTATAGATACAACGCACAATATTTCGGCAATGCGGAATTCGAGATATATTGTCGAATCCTAAGGCACGGAAGCAAGAATGAGTGCAAAACTAACATTCAGGAGTAAATCCTTTGAATTGCTTAATATCTAACTACCGAGATCTATCGCCATATTTATGTTTGAGGATAGGTCCTGACCATGTTTGCTACCTCCTCCACCTATTACCGAGATCCAGATCGAGTATGTCCAAGAGCATGTCTTAGATCAACATCTGGAATAACTCTGATCTTTGGAATAGATCAGACGGGGCAGATTTGGGTAAGACCTGCTTACCCGTGGTTTCGGGTGGATGAGGTGCGCGGCAGCTCGCCTTCGGTACGGCGGCTAGGTGTAACGGGTGTAGCTCCTAGAGGTCTGTTTACCTAGGGAGCTCGGGGCGGAATAGCGTGGATCCGTGGTCAGGTGTCGAGATAAGGAGCTCAAGAGCTCCATGGGTTGGCTGAGGGTATCCGAAGCCCTCTATCGGGCCTAGTCCGGCACAACATCACCACTCCCATCAGACAAACAGACCAGAATGCAATGGACTGACAGTTCTTTTCTCTGCTTTCCTTTTCCTTCTCCTTTCCCCAAGACCTTCTCTACCTCCTAGGTGTGTAGGTGAGCTGTTAGAGCATGAGCTTAGGTGTCACCCATCAGTCGTGCCTGCCCCTTGTCAGTACCAAAACGCGTATATAGATGCCCGGTCACTGGCTAAAGCCCGGCAACGAGCTCAGGTCCAGAGGTCCTTCGCTTGGCATAGGATTACCCCAAGCTTCTATACTAGTCTCAAGCTGGGACCACCTTTGACCGCTATATAGATTTTCCTCTGAGCTGTAGCTAGAGCTTTCCTTTTTTTCTTTTCTTTTCCATCGAGATGTTTTGTTCGCTGGGCTTCGGATACCCTCAGCCAACCCATGGAGCTCTTGAGCTCCTTATCTCGACACCTGACCACGGATCCACGCTATTCCGCCCCGAGCTCCCTAGGTAAACAGACCTCTAGGAGCTACACCATCTCTTTCCCTTCCTTCTTTTCAAGATTTAATGTACTCGTAGAGTGGCCTAGCTAGTTGAATAGACTACCTGGAGACCGTTACAAGAGGGATAATTTAATATTTATTTTGATAAGTATTAAATAAATTAGTATTTGTAACTTCGTACCCGTGAGAGTTATGGTTTTCTCGCGTCAAACTTGAGTGACTAAACACATATAAGCGAACCCTGCCCTGCGTGTGGAGAGGGATAGACCGCCGCAGGTCAGCTCGTAGTAGCGGAAGAAGAAGAAGAACCGTCGGCAGGCCAGCGAAATGAGTATCCGCGGAGAAGATTCCCCAGCTCAGGACACGACCAACAGAGGAGGACAGCCAATAGGTCGATTAAACGGGGTGAGAACGGCGCAGCGAAAAGAGACAATACGCTTGACAGATTAGCTCCTCCTGTGGTAGCTTCATTCTTCAAAAAACTATTGATTCCCGTTAGTTTGGTTTCTCTGTGTCGCATACTAAGGTCCCACCCGGGTTCAGAAACCGCTTACAGTTTACTAGAAAGGAGGCAAGCACTACTTCCAATAGGCTGGCCACGCGTAATGTGGCTTTCGAATCAAACCACATCATCTTTGGCGATCTGATACATCTCTCTTCCATGATGGACAGATCGAAGATCTATTACCATACTAGTATTAGTATTAGGGCTAACCCTGAGTTATTATCTCTCTGCTAGGGCGGTGACGTCGTCATCGTCCAGCTCCCCTAATGGGAGACCAAACAGGACCGCCTGGCAGGGACAGATTCAGTCTCAGCCCTACGGCGGCGGCCATCTTTCTTCTCCCCCCTCCTCTTCTAATTAGTGCTCCGTGACATCTCTTGTCAAGTTGTGCCTGAAGCCTTGACTGAATGGCTCCGACGTCTCAAAATGCCCTTCAGGGCAACTTCGATGTCGACTATGTCATCCGCTTCCGTTTCGCTGGTACCGGTATAGTCTACTACTTTCCGACAACAGACCCGCCAAAGTATCCAGCTGAGTTAGCTAACCTTGCCAGATCCTTTGGAAGCTAGTCGACAGCTTGAGCTCCTTCTGCGTGCTCTGACAGAGGTTGGACTGCAGACGGAGGTTCGTCAGGGGGATGAGACGTTCCTCTTAGTGTTCGTCCGAGCGGCCAAACGAAGACTGGGCAGGGCTATCCATAGGTCGAGGTAGGCCTTACCATCATCGCATGTCGAAGGAATTCCTCGCTTATCGGCGAAACAAAAAAAAATTAGGGTCCGAGACTGGCTCTACAGTGTCCGTCACAAGGAACCCGACGCCACCAGCTCGACCGAACCCCAGACGGAAGCAGAGCGTCTGCGCATCATCTATCAATTGATTACATTTCCAAAGGAAGAAGGTGGTGCAGATATTTCCCCGCAGCACGGAGACTGGAAGAACATTGAGTCGATCTTTGCGTTGCATGACGATGTGACAAATAAACAATGGATGCGGGACTGGAGCCAAAAGACATTCCTGACCAGAGGAGATCTTGATCAGATCAGGAACAAGTTTGGTGAGAAGGCAAGTCTTCCCCCGATCTGCTCGTATGAGGAAATCAATTATCTAACGTAGAGGCAACAGGTTGGCTTCTATTTCGCTTTCCTCCAATCGTACTTTGGATTCTTGATGCTCCCTGCCGTATTTGGATTCTTATGCTGGCTATTGCTCGGGCACATCTCCGTAATCTACACAATTGGCAATTGCCTATCATGCCTTATCTTTGTCGAGTATTGGAAACGTCAAGAGGTGGATCTCAGTATCCACTGGCAGACTCGGGGTGTCTCCGCTCTGTTGACGAGAAGACGGGAATTTAGAGCTGAGAAGGTGATCAAGGACGACGTGACGGGCGAAACGAAGTACGTGTTCCCGACGACAAAGCGACTCTCACGTCAACTGCTGCAAGTCCCATTTGCGTTTGTCGCTGCCACTGCTCTGGGGGCCATCATAGCTACGTGTTTCGCGATCGAGATCTTCATATCGGAGATTTACAACGGCCCGCTCAAAACCTACCTGGTATGTTATGCTCTCTATCGCAACTGCTTGGGTGAAGCTCATAAAAGCCAGGTCTTCATACCCACTATTCTCCTTTCCGCCCTCGTTCCCACAATAAGCGCCGTTTTAGGCAATGTGGCCAGAAGGCTCAATAACTTCGAGAACTACGAGACGCAGGAGAGCTATGATGTAGCCCTGATACGAAAGATCTTCGTCCTGGACTTCATTGTCTCGTACCTCCCGATTCTCCTAACGGCCTTTGTCTACGTCCCGTTCGCCGGTCTTATTGTGCCATATCTGGATGTCTTCCAGCTGACCGTTCGGCCGTTCGTGTCCAAAGATGATGTCACCGCGGTGACGGAGTTTCATATCAACCCGGACCGGCTCCGAAAGCAGGTCATCTATTTCGGCGTCACGGCCCAGATTGTCAATTTTGCCATGGAGACCATTGTCCCTTATGCCAAACGGAAGCTTTTCCTCAAATACAAGGCATATAATGATGAACGGAAGAATGGACAAGCCGGCAAGAATGACAGCCAGGAACAGAAGTCCAAGGCGGCTTTCGATGACCCGCCCGAGGAAGCCGAGTTTCTAGCCCGCGTCCGCAGTCAGGCGGAGTTGAGCGAGTACCAGGTTACGGGTGACTTGCGGGAGATGTGTATCCAATTCGGCTACCTCTCGCTCTTTTCCCCGGTGTGGCCGCTCGTGCCTGTCTCTTTCCTGATCAATAGCTGGTTCGAACTCCGGGGTGACTTCTTCAAGATCTGCAAAGAGTGCAGGCGGCCGACCCCAGAGCGGACCGATACGATCGGACCCTGGCTGGATACTTTGGGCCTCCTCTCTTGGCTGGGCAGCATAAGTAGCTCTTCGCTGGTGTATATGTTCCGAAATGATGGACTCGGTCCGGAAGGAACGCCATCGCACATTCAGTTTTGGGCCCTGTTGCTGACCATCTTCTTTTCTGAACACCTGTACCTTCTCCTGCGAAATGTGATTCAGGCGGTAATGGCTAAACTCGAGACCCCGACTATTCGCCAGGAGAAGGCGGAGATGTATATGCTGCGACGCAAGTACTTGCAGTCCGCCATCGACGCGGAGAAAGAGACTGGTACCGGTGAGGATGTTGAGGAGCCTGTCCTGCAGGTTGAGGGCCAGAAGGTTACCAGCGAGTTACTGGAGGAAGATGGCCGAGCCAGCACCCTCCAGGATGCTACACCCGTGGACCGTTTCTGGGGCCGACAGAGAGGGTGGCAGGAGTCCATGAAGATTGGCGCCGGAATTATCCAGGCGCAGGCGACCAGCCCGGAGGTCAAGAAGCAGCAGTGATCAATACGCGGCGGCATGTTCCGCACCGAGCCGGATGTCTCCACTTTTTGTCTTGATGAGATGCTGCTGTGATGTGTCTCGACTCTCAAAAGACATCTTTTCTCCACGATAGTTCCCCGCAGAGAATCAGTGCGTCTTCCAAAAATCGCAAGGATTTTGCCAGATGGGAATGGTGGTTCGTAATTGATGCACCAGCGTCTGCAGACGTATGATGAATTATGAACTGTCCCTATCTCGGAGTGCTAGTGAAAGAAAGAACCCTGTGGAGTTGGCTACGATTGTTGCTACCGGCTCCAATGCAAAGCTTAGACTTGCCATGTGCCTTTCCGTGTCCGTGCGAGCTCTGCCTGGGCGGGTGTTTACGTTTGGAGGTTTCCCATAGAATTGGTTACATTCTTATCTGTGTTCCTGGTTGTCCATATCTCTTATAGCATTGTTAATCGAGCAAGTTCAGATACCAATCGGATATAAGACAGTTCATGGGTAAGGAATTAATTATTACAAAGAAAGTGGACGAGATGATACGACCAGGCCGGGCTCCTGTCGGATCGACACCGGGATCCGACAGAGGACCTGTATAGTATCACTGGACTGTCGCAGTAAATAATCGTCGCATGACTGGGCAGGAGAAAGTGGAAGGAATCCGAAGGGGACGTGGCGAGAAGGGGGCCCGGTGCGTCGCCCGAGGCAGTGAGTGAGTGGGGTGAGTTCGGCCACTTGGCGTCGGACATAAGCCCAGGCTGACTAATACCAGCGTCTCGATCGGGTTTAGTAAAGGTGTGCGGGAACGCCTCGTCTTACTCATCCGGATATAGATGCCTTGGCAGAATGAGGTCCAGAAGGGAGTCTCCAGCAGGAATGATTGCTAGTTAGTTAGGAGAGATCTTGAAGCAAGACGTGAAGCAAGACTAAGACTGCAACGGTACCAAGCTCCTAAATCGGCCGTGACGTAAATACGAGTGCGCATGGGAGAGACCTTTATTGTATTGATGATTTCTTTGACACGGTCGGCGGTATTCCATTCTCGGATTGGGGCGGCTGTAGCCCTTCTTTAGCCGGTGTATCCGTCAGTCATCATGATCAGTCATCCGCCCCCCATCAGTCATCATTGCTGGCTTACGGCATCTGGGATTATCAGTTTTGCTCTCCAGTCAAAGTCGTGGTAGCTGTAGTAGTAGCAAACGGCAGCGGCAGCATTATTATTGGCCGTAAGCTCGAAACCGGAGACGCGCGCATCCAAGACACAGAGACGATTCCTTTTCCCGGTGCCATGAGCCGGGGCGTAAGCATTGGGAATGAAATGGCACGATGGTCAGGTATCGCCCGCGCAAGCCCCCCCCCGGTCGGACTGGCTCCCTCGGCCAGCCACCCCGTTGCCTACGGAAGGACAAGCTACACGACTTGCTACTTCTTATGCCTTCGTTCCCCCCGATACTTTTCTCCATCCGATCTGCTTACGAGATCATCCTCTCCCGCCATCACCAACGGCTTCTAAGTCGACCCCGTTAATCGACATCCTCCCCCTCTGCTGCTGCTGAGATTCCACGTGCCTCGAGCTAGCATTTTGTCCCTCTGGACCCCGTTCCCCTCAAGGAACCCTTTTTTCTTTTGATCTGGCGGAATTGGCCGTCTCGTCGCTGTCTGTCGTTTCTCTCGATGCAGCCCGCGCTAGCCCCAGCGCCGCATCCAGGCATGCAGAGCTCTGCTCAGGTAAGCAACACCATCATCCCGTCATCCTCCAGTTTCCTCCAGCACGGTTCGACAGCAGGGAGAGAAGGAGGAACGCGAAGCGCAATCCACCATGCTTACGTAGCTGTTTCTCACCCACCCGCTGGGGACCCTTGATGACTGATGGCTAACGGGGACATCGCGACAGGACCATGCGGATCAGGGTGAGTAATCCGATGCACCAGCTGTAGCCTCTTCGTGCCTCCATGATATATAGCAATTGTCCTCCTGTACCCGTTGTGCGATGTCGTTTTGAGACGGAGGACGCGTGCTACTTCTTCACAAACACCAACCCGACCTCACTACCCATCCTCGTGGACGCTCGTGTTGCTCTCTATGACTTGGGGAGGTTTTGCGCTGACTTCAGCAACTGCAGTGCTCCATGATCAGCTTCTGGCGGCCCAGCAGCATCTGTCTCATCCCCAGCAGCCGCGCCCTCAGCAGTCTCCAACCCATCCTCAGCACCTGCAGCCTGGCGCCCCGGGGCCCCGCGACCAGAACAACATTGACCCAGCCATCGCGGGCACGGCCATGCTGAACCCACCTCCGGAGCAACAGCAACCCTCGCAGGAGACGCCCCCGCAGGATGGCCGCAAGGTTTATGGGAAGCGGGAGCTATCGACATCGAAGCGTGCAGCGCAGAACCGTGCTGCTCAGGTACGTGTGGACTTCGAGCGCACCCACCATCGAGAATCTCACTGACTCGAGCAGCGAGCTTTCCGTCAACGCAAAGAAGGATACATCCGCAAACTGGAGGAGCAGGTGAAGGAATATGAAGCGCTGTCGGAGAGTTACAAGGCGATTCAAGCCGAGAACTACCAACTACGCGAATACATCATCAGCCTACAGTCGCGCCTGATCGACTCTCAGAACGAAGTCCCCGAATTGCCAGGCAACATCGATCTCAGTCAGCCTCGTCCGGAGCCCCCGGTTGCTACAACTACCAGCGCAGCGCCATCCTCTTCTGTTCCTGGTGCCACGGCTCCTCACCAACAGCCATCCACTGGTCCTGTGGCGACAGGGGATGATTTGAACTCATTAAACCGCATCGCCGTGGCTGGACTAGGAATGCGCAAGCACCCGCATGAAGAGGCGGCATACTTAACCAATAACTTCCCCGCCCAGAAGCGCATGCGAAGTGAAGACGGGCAGCCCGAACAGTCCCCAACAAAGACGGAACCTACCAATGGCCATGGCCTCCCAGTCGCTACCTGAGGAACAGATATCCCCTTTCATTTTTGACTCCATTTCCATCTCTCTTCCATCATATCTTCGTGGCAACATCACAGTCCATATACATGTCACTTTGGCAGGATGACCTGAACCCATGTTGAACCCATGTGCCAGCCAGGCCGAGCGGAAAGAATACTTCTGCCGGCCGCCATCTGTAATTTTCTTTTCCGGGTTATGCGGCGTGACGGCTTTATGGCTTTGTTTTAGCCGGTTGGTGGTACGGTGTTGGTCTGTCTGTACTTCGGTTTCTTTTTTTTCCTAATTTCCCTCATCTGTGTTCTGATTTGGAGCTCCAACTCAGCTACTGTCCTGTACTATCTCCAGCTGGGACTAATGGGCAGGAATATCTGAGCGCTGTATCCTCGTTCGGATAGTGCGAAATGTACAATGCATGGAGTAAATTACCTCCAAACCTCGTACATCTATGGTAGAAAACACGTCGCAGCTATGTTAGCATCTCTTTTGATCGATGAGTCGTTTCGCGGAAATAGATCCGGTCCGGCTATCAATCGCCCTGCCAAGCGCGGAGGGCGAAGCCAATAGTCCGGTCTACTTTGTAGGTGAACCGAGCACCATCTTCGATGCTGCAGTTTGTACATGCCTCAACCGACGAGGTACCAGACATGATACGTCAGTGCCCAGAAATCTAGTATCATCTTAGATTCAGAAACACCATCTCGTCTCCTTCGAAGAAACACACTGCAGTCGGGGTAGTAGTCACATGATGGCTACGGGCTGGACCTTGGCACTTGTACCGTCGTGAATCACCCTTCCTCAAGGGTTCCATCTGTGCCATTGAAGAGCTGAAACCCGTCCTTGAACATGAATCTCTGGCTGACTGTTCCTATTTTCTGCGTCGTGGAGCTAGCTGGAAGCTCCTCTTACCTCAATGGCCACTCCTGTACACAATGGTGGCGGCTCGCCGTCCCCCCAGTCAGGCTACATGCGGCAGCGCTCTCGAAAAGCCTGCTTTCCTTGTAGGCAGCGGAAGCGGAAATGTGATGGCCGACTGCCATGTGCGACATGTACAGGCTATGGGTATGATTGTCGCTACAGTGAAGACGGACAGCACAAGATTTCCAAGCGAACGGCCGTGGAAGATTTGGTTGTACCGCAACCACCGCAGAAAGTGCCGCGTCTGCCACCAGAGCCCAGCTCGCGTTCAAGAGTCGAGAGAACAGTAATACCTCCTCTGCATCATGGTATTTTAGAGCCTAACAAATGGAGGTATATGAGTGGTGATTCTGCTATTGCATTTCCCAGGGTTGTTGGGCTCGACCTGCAGTCTGCGAATCCACCGCGTTTACATTCTTTCGCATACAATACTGGGTTACGATCTGAGCCTGGCTGTACCGTCAACTTCCAATTGGTCGATTTCGTCTCCTGGGATAAAGTACAAAGACTGATCGACATCTATGCATCTACCATCCACCCCATATTCGGATTTTTGGATATGGAGCGTCTCTATCATCGATGCGAGGACCATTGGAATGGAAAATCTCAAGGTCCGGGCCTGGAGGCTCTGGTCAGTGGCATCATTGGACTGGCTTCTCTATTCTCCGGTCTACTAAATGTAGAGACGGAGATGCGAGTTGTCCTGCACGCTAAAGAACTGTTAGAAGACCCATCATACAGCCGCTTCCCGTCTATTGAACAAGTGGGAGCGTGGATACTGCGCACAATCTATGTTCGGGCTACAAGTAGACCACATGTCTCTTGGTTATCAAGCTGTACTACTATGCATATCGTCGAGGCAACTGGATTACACCGAGAACTAGATAGAATTGTTTTAATGACCGACTCTCGTCAAGGGTATGTGCACGAGCAGTCTGATGTGCGCGAGCGGACAGCCATGATCGCCCATTGTCTGAATGCTGTCATTTCGTACGACTATGGACGATCAGCTGTGGACATTGGACCTTTGTCCCTTAACAAGATCGTGCCTCGAGACGGAGATTTCTCACTCCATCTCTACGGTCTCGTCCGACGCCTTCCTCGCGATGACTTGCACGTGGATCCTGCTGCGAGGAAGTCAGAGCTTATTGCCGCTCTAGGTTATTTGGCAGAAGCTCCGACAGAACATGATTTCATCACCATCACACGAGCGGAGCTGTGCTTCTGCATATACCGCAGACTGCGCCTTCTGGATAATGGTCTGAAACAGGAACATATAGAGCAGGTCATCACGGCCGGTAATGTCTCCTTACCTGCTGCGCGTAGATTAATGGGATCGAATCATCCTTGGTGGAACGTGATGAGCACGGTCTTCCAGTTTATCTGTGTTCTCCTGGCCATTGATACAACCGAGAGTCTTGCCAGCGTCCCAGACGTCATGGAGACGCTTGAGATGATTACAAGCCGTCTTGACACGCATCTGGCGAAAGAGGCAGCCAATACTGCCAGGCTCCTCATCCGTGCATCGCTGGAAAAGAAGAGGAAGGGGATCGCTATCCTTGAACGCGTCGCAGGAATTCCCGACATCGTGGAAAATGCAGGTAATGCTGAAAAGCAATGGCTGTTTGATGAGACAGATTGGGATGCCTTCTTGCAACCGCCTCCTGCAACGCAATTCTTGGATATTGATCTACATTTTTGACAAAGGACCTTGAGCTGACCTTTTTCCGCCGTATTATCCTTATCGACTTACTACATATTTACATAGACTCTTGTCTGATGTGAATTTTCTGTTCTTGGCTGAGTAAGCCTCATATATTCACCAACGTTTCAACTTTCCACCTATATATATATATATATGTGCATATGTATTGGGGTCTTCCCTTCATGCAGCAAGTGTGTTGTGGACACCAGGACGCGAGTGAGAGCGACATTATCATCACAGTCGACGATTTGTCCTCTAACGAGATCGCGTTAGACTTGAGAACTACTTCTCCTGCTGACCACTCCCGTTGTACGCAAGCTCATTTGGGCTTCCAGATCCAGGCGATCCGACAACACCATTGGTTGCCAGAGCAGCCAGACGAGCAGCGACAGCATCAGGGCTGCTAAGACCCTCCAAAGCCTTGAGGTAAAGCACCAGGCCCGAGACATGAGGAGTCGCCATCGAAGTACCAGAAATCGTGTTGATTGCAGTGTTCGAGCCAATCCAAGTCGACAGAATATCTACTCCGGGAGCGAAGATATCAAGGACTGACCCATAGTTGGAGAAATAGGCCCGGGTATTATCTGACTCAATGGCTCCGACCGTGACTGCATTAGGCGCTGAGGCAGGGCTATAACTACTAGCATTCGCCTGTATGTGTTCTCAGTCAGTGTTCCACGACTCTACCAAGTAGATGTGGACCTTCACGTACATCATCGTTTCCGGCAGCGACAACCGTAGTAACCCCAGCTTCATAGGCACTTTGTACTGCAGAATTGAAGGTGGAGGAATATCCACCACCTGGACTCAGTTAGTAACGACGCGTTCCTTTCTCTAGAGAACCCTACTCACCTAGACTCATGCTTATGACACTGACGCCGGCGCGGCCATTGCTGGTGATATGATTCACTGCCCAATCATAACCGTCGAGGATGATGGATGTAGAGCTCTAGAAGGACGTGTTACCTTCATAAACGCTCTTCAAAGAGAGGAGAACTTAGACTTACACTGTCTCCTTTGAACACCTTCACTGAAATCAGATTCGCCTTCTTTGCAACACCATATGTTTTAGAACCGATAGTTCCTGCGACGTGGGTTCCATGGCCGAGAGTATCCTCAAATGCTCCCCCGACAGCATTGTAACCCAGACTAGCACGACCCTCGAACTCAACGTGCTCCGTATTGAGGCCGCTGTCAATGATGTATGCATATGTTCCTTGGCCAGCGCTGGTATCGTAAACATAAGTCGTGGAGCCAGGACTGCGGTGGGAGATGCTTCCCAGACCCCAGGGAGCACCGGATTGCTGCGTCAGACCATAGAGGTACCAGATCTGATCCTTTTCCACAGACTCGACCTTTAAAATGTAGTGTTAGGTGTCATTTGCGACTATTGAATAATGCACTTACATCCTCGCTATTCTTAATTTCCTCAATGGTGGCCTCGTCGAAGGAACCCGCATAGGCATTGAAGTTGCTGATCTTGTATGTCTTTTCAATGCCCTTTAGTGCACTGTCTCCATCACCACGTCGAGAGATACTACGAGTATGGAGGTCAGTGGCCCATTTATGATGACTTTCAATCTGGGCAGTATCGATTCCATCTTTGAACTTGATGATATACTTCCCAGCAATCGTCTGCATCTTTGAGGCGTCCTGAGCAACAGGGGCGGCCGCAATTAGAGGAAGGAGGGCTCCAAGGAGCAAAAGACCGCGCTTAAGGAACTGCATCTTGCAAGATATACTCTTCTGATGGTGTTTTCAATTGTGATACCCGTAGGAAATGGGGGTGTTGAATCCTCTTTATATGCTAAATGGACCGCCATCAAAGGTCCTAGAAACCTGATGATGGCTCATGAGCCTCCATTGGGAGGTGCATTCTTCTGATAATCGGCACAGAGATGGGACAATCCAAGGCACCTGTCCTGAGTAGGAGGTGCATAAGCTTGCTGCACTTTCTATTACGCGACTGCAACACTCCAGTCGATAGCGTCATCTAATTTCTCGGCATCAGAGAAAATGAAGCAATCTAAGCATGTTGGTTGGTATATACTCGAGTGTTAATTTTCATTAAGGACTCCGTTAGTGCCGATTGCGATAAGGATCCCCTTTGCACGCCATCCGTCGGTGCAGCGCTTCGAAAGTAAAACCACCTCCATCCCAGGAAAGGGAGTGGGGTTCTAGATCTTTTTGGGGAGAAACACCTTCGATACCTGGTCTAGCATCATCTTTGGATACAACCTTGATTCTCATCAGGACTCGTGAACCTATGACAGAGTGCAGTCCACTCTTGGCGGCCAGATAAACATCCGGTCCTCCGAGGTAAAAGCTTGGCAACGGATACCCTTTGTGGATGTGCAACAGGATGATAGACTACTGATTGATTGTTGATAATGCTCGAGATTGCAATCTGAAAATCACTCAACAGTGACCCTGGAGCTCAGAACTTGGAGAGTCCTCAAGTGGCTACATACCTACTCTCTTGTAGTTGATAGAATTAGTTCACTGCAGGACTCTGAATGGTAACGAGCAGCTTAATGGTCAGGCAGATATATTGACTGCTGCAAGAAGAATACAACTAATTTCAAGACACTTGGTGACCCCTGTTAGCCAACGTTAATACACCCGATGACACTAGAAGAATACGGGCAGACAGAGTACTACCGTGGTATCCTGGGGACCTTATCGTGGTAGACCAGGAGGGATTCTAGAGTACCTAAGCGATCAGCGTGGGCGGAAGGTCTTGGCAGAGTCTTGGCAGCGTCAACCCTACACATAGGATTGAATCTGCCGCTGGCAGTCCGACGGCTGTAGAACTTGTTGACAGATTTCCCGTTTGCTAAGGGATAGGGGCGGAGAGATTTACATCTAAGAATTCAACGAAGGCTTGATCAAGTTTACTTGCCCGTCCGGGATGATTGCATCGCACTACCGTATAAATCTGCCGCTCAAGCTTCCTCTAACCTCTATCAGCCGATGGGAAATCATCATTGGATAGAGTTAGCTTTTTGGTCTTCATGACGCACGTTCAAGTTGCAGAGTGTAGTATTGTGAAATCTTAACCCTGGTCTCTCCGTGCGCTATTTGTAGCATATAGTCTGCCGTGAATGATGGTTGGGTATGCCTCTGGCTGCTGATATACCTATATGATGATCCTTACAGCGATCCTACATGATGCCTTCCTTGACAACCAAAGAATGCACAGACAGGTTGGAATCCCTGCAACGAAATAACTAGACGCATTTAGAGTGGGTTCTGCTTGTGGATATCTCGAGCAATGTCCTTGTGATGAGAATGATTTGCCAGGACATCGCGGAGTCCCGTCGGTACAAATGATGCGATTGAAGTCAGGTGAGCTCCACTGGTCTTCTGACACAATTGAAGACCGCGAAAGTGAACATTTTACATTCCCGAGGAACGAGGAAGACGTAAAGTGTGCTGGTCTCCCAAGAATGAGAAGACACTGGCCGAACTATAATCGAAGAGCATGACGAATCTGTATTTTGGGACGCTGTATGCATCTAAAGCCGTGGTAAGTAACGGTACAGATCACGTTCGCTCTAATATTTCCCCGTTTCGATCCTTGTTCCATGCATTCGAGTTCGGTCGAGTTTATTCGACTGTCACACAGCTACTTTCAGTTTTGACTTGTCGCTTTTCTCCGTCGTCGCTGTTATGCAGCAGTATCCCTAAGGCGGAAATGATATAGCAGATGCCAAAAGCAAAATTCCGTTAGAAGATACTCCTTATGCCTTCTACTGGGTGACTGATCAAGGAGCTCAAATTATCATATGGGTTGGACTTCTATTATGGATAGATATGCCTTTTGCGTTGCTGGTAAAGAGAGGTTAATGCGCATTGGAACTTGCTTTGCTCAATCCAGAAAATATGCTTTTTTCTCTGTACCTGGCGTGCGCGTAGATAGAGTTATTCCTATATGTGTATTCGCTTCTATCCACTAGTCATTATCCCCAACGTCTGTGAGACCGATCTCTGGCAGAGCTATGTGAAGATTTGGACAATCAAGGTTCACATGGGCAATACTACGGGGTCGATTATATGCATCACTAATCGTTGATGACTGCCCGGTCTCTGATTGATGCCGCCAAGGAACAGGAATCGACTCGAACTGGTCGCTGCTCCCATTATTCAAAATTTGATGAGTATACTGGAAATGAACTATAGTCGGATGTACTGGAGAAACTGGAATCTTAGACTCTCTAAGTGATGAATTAGAAAGTTCACTAATTTCAAATGCATTGGCATGGTGGAATTATGTACTATATAAGGTCAGTTAGTACCTCCATACTATGTTCTTAGGCTCCTGTTTCCCCTCCGAAGAAAATAGAACAAAATAAAAGAAAATCCCGGAGCTAGCAGAAAATCATTGTCACGCTCTGATGTTCCCTAAGTATCCTTGCACTGTGAACAAGGTCCGTGATGGTGGTACTGCCTGGATGATAGAAATATAAAATAGTGAGACGTAGTCTGAAATTGATATTATTATTCACTTGGTAGATGTCAAGGCTGCGCCCGGAAACAATCTCCCTCTGGAAACGATTGGTAGTTATGAAGGAGTGTATGACTAAGCCGAACGAGCGGACGAGCCGGCGGAAGGCCCGGGAATCGAAGGAAAGGGAATCGTCCAACAACCATCACTTTCTCTTCCTGGAGCTATCTCAAAAGTATGTTGGAGATGATGAAAAATATCAAGACGAGATGCCGGACGGTCCGCCTCCCCCGTATAGCGCAGGTCCTCCAGAACGCTTCCAGGTCAGGCGGAAGCCGGTCATGACGTCGCCCGCTGCCCTGGCATCTCCAGTTCAGTCCGAGCGATCTTCGCGGCCCCATTCGAGCAACGGCGAGTCCTCTAGGGACGCCCCTCTAAGGTCACAGCAGATCCTGAGCCCAGGGAGGTTCTGTGACTCTCCGCTCTCCGCCAGCCCAGTACAGAGTCGCGTCTCTACTGGTTTGCAACCTTCTTCCCCAGCCGTGAGTTCCCTGGCTGGCCGTAGCGCAGTTTCATGTCCGCCTCCCGGAGCGGACTCGTCCACGGCGCTCTCATTTGCTCAAAAGGCGTATCAGGAAGCACGTCACTTTGCTGGCGGTCTCATTCAACATCCAACAGAGAGTACCAAGCACTTTACAATTCTACGGCACTCCCATGGTCTCGTATTTTATCAGGGAAGTAGCACCTCCCTCGCCATCTCCATCTTTGCTGATGCTCCGCTGCCGCACGACCGCACCATATGGCTCCAGAATAAAGGTTGGACAGGCAAGACCGGAATGCGAGCGAAGGCCTTCCTTGGATTCACTGGGGACTGGCTGAATGTCACTCCTACGATCCCCGCTCGGCCGGAGCAGTTGAACCCAAGCGACGAGCGTGCGTGGCAGCGGGATATTGCAAAGTTCCGCAAGAAAGGCCCTAAAGATGTGCGAGAGCGACACCGGCTGCGCGAAACAGCTGTGGTGCGAATCCCTGTCGAGGCTGGAGATGGATATTTCCAATTGGTCCTCTGCCAAGGTGACAAGAAGAAACCTCTCTGCGATAGTCCCGTCTTCCGTGTGCTGTCGACATCATTAGACCCGAGTTCGATTAGGGGTGCCAGTATAAGCACTTTACCGCTGGAGTTAGGTGCCATGATCTTGAGCTCGACAGCACAAAGTGCATTCAGCACGGCGGTTGCACCGGTGACCACGGCGGTACAGAGTACCGTACAGAGTACGGCCGAGCTAGTCATGCCGTCGTTCTGGGGACGAACAGCGGCGTCAGCGGCCTATGATTTGAGTGGTGTACAGGACAGAGTCACCTCTGTCATCACAGGAGATGATGATGGGGACGACAATGACGAAGACGACTCCTCTCTAATGGCTGGTGCAGGACTGCCAAATGTCGAACAAGGTCCAGTGCCACCATTTCCCATCTATTTTGTTGCTCGGTGCGAGGGTGCTGTCGTGAATCAAGTTCAGTTCCCGAGTGGTATGGCGATGAACCTGGGTGGTTTATCGGACTTGTTGGCGCGAAGGCTGTACGGCCACTATTTTGGCTGGGTTCGCATTCTTGACAAGACTGACAAGGAAAAAACTGCACGCAGAGGTCTCTGGCATCAGGCCTTGCTCAGCGCGTCACAAGTGGATGTCTCTCAGTTGGACCGCGTAAGTGTGGCGCAAGTCATTAAAAAGCGATTCACTTTGCGTCCGATTGTTGATGGCGAAGAGATCCCCTCTTCGGGAAAACAGCTCGAGTTGCAGGTGATGGGATTCATTCGCCCAGATGAACCAGTCAAGCTCCCAGCCACGGGGAAAGGAACTAACATCAACAGCGAAAACGCCTTTGAGGAAGCACTTCTCAGAGAAGCTTCAGATATTTCTGTTGCGCAGCATGCTCTGAATCATCCCGCCTGGAGCCCCGAGGCGCTCTTCCGCGGCAGCAGCCAAGAAGAAAGGTTGGGTTGGCTGGACAGGGCCAAAAATGGGTTTGTGTCCACTAAATCGACAGTGGAAAGGCATATAGATCGAGTTCCCCTGCGCAAACTCGGTGTCCGTGTGGGAACAGATCAGTTGAAAGATAAAACAGTTGCAGCCAACGGTTTCTATGTGCTTAGGTGAGATATACCTTCTGCGGTCTCTGATATTTATTATTTTCGATTCAATACACTAGTATATAGATACTCAGGATTTAATCTCCTTTATGCTGGATAATAAGTTTCTTTCACCTACCTTCTCAATTACACTGGATGATGGATTTCCCTAATATTTCCAGGGATGCGAGTCCCCTGGTCTTGTTTTAGTCATATGTCCACTGCCCCCCGTTAACTACCGACTAAAATCGATCGAGATCTACTATACGTGTCTTTGTGTGTGACATTTCCCTCGGATTGAGCAGCAGAGACTTCACAAAAGTGAAATATAGCAGTCTAGGCAGCCCTACCCAGTAACAGCACCGAAGTTTGCCAACTCCGTTTGAGAGGTTTATAGTCGGGTATCGCGAAAGAGGCATGGGGAGTGTCACGTTCTGCAGTGCTGAATGAAAGCTAGATTAGGTGAACTATCAAGATCTCATTAGCAGCAGCGTCCAATAGACCTTCTCTTTTTCATGTCTGGTCTCAGTTATATTGTGGCAGACATCAAAATCCAGATCGTGCCTACTGCAATACGTCTTATCGTATGTCTCTGTTTCGGCATTGTGATGACTAGCTTGTCCTGGTCACCCCTTCCCCCCTCGAATGCTGGCTGCCTGCTAACAAAGTTGGTCAATTTACAACAATTGCCTTTCCATTTCCGCCTGGTGTGGATTAGGTTAACGTAAGCCACAACCGAGCCGCGAATACAACAACCGAGTCGCGAATTTTCACCACTCCCACCGCCATAATCAAATCAATATTCTACAACACGTATTTTTATTATTTTCATACAAAATGCCTCTATCTCAAGCAGCTCGTATGCAAATGGCTATTTCTGCGTGTAAAAAGCAACAAGTCAAATCAAAATTGAAAGCTGCCGAGATATTTGGTGTACCAGAAAGCACCCTTCGCGACCGGCTTGCTGGCATCAAATCACGGTCAGAAATACGCGCCAATTGTCACGACCCTAGACCAAGGGGATATAAACTCGTCGGCTTAATCCCCCAAAGGTCAGATTCGCAGGCTTGGACTAGGCCTAGGATGGCAAGCGGTAAGGATAGGCAGAATAGGCAATATCTTAAAAGGTTTCACAAATTCTCTTTGATTTCTTTCCTTTTTCCTCCTTAGCTTAGTCTTCTCGAACGATGTCGCCTAGCTACTTAGATAGCTTCAATAGCTTCAATATTACTACTAGATTGGACGTGTTACGCCCCAGGATCTGGGTCTTGATCGATCTATCTGCTATGGTTAGGGAAGGTTCAAGCGAACTATACCTCAGTTCTTGTCTGGTGACTTCGCAGTACTTCGGAAGTCTTCACGTAGCGTCCAGTACACTACCCGTCAAGTGCTTCTGGCGGAAGGTCGATATAACAATATCGCAATGGGTCTCTCCAAGGTAAACAACGATCAAGTCAGAAGTAGGGCCCACATTGTATATATACTCAGTGGTAGTGTTCTTACTGACCCGTAGTAGATAGAAGTAACTGATGGATACAACATTCAATCAGCTACGCGTTGCTTCACTTAATTGAATGAAGGGGAGTGATATGAATATAGCTAGGATGCTCGGTATGGAATAATGATATTCCATTAGTCAGGGGCTTGTCTAGTTATAAGTCGCGTGTATCTATCATTGTTTTGTACCCTAACTGAGTCGCTCGCTCAATTCCATACTACTTAGTTCTCTCTATTCTGTGTCAATTCCCCTGACCAAGCGTAGGTTCGCTACAGATTTCTTTCCTTTTTCTCCTCAGCTTAGTCTTCTCGAACGATGTCGCCTAGCTAGTTAGATAGCTTCTATAGCCTCAATATTACTACTAGATTGGACGTCACAATATCTATTAGAAAGTAATAATATATACTGTGTTCTCTATGGATAGCCTAAAACATAATCGTTTGCTAGGCTTATACCTCTACTCTATTCTCATATATTGGCCAATGTAGTTTACAAGGGAGCGGGACTACCGAAGCAAGTCGGGGTACATTGGAGGAACCAAAGAGATGGGGGGCAGGGACTAAGCACAATGAAAGCATAATGAGCTGGCGCTGTCGCCGCAGGCTTTGTCAAAGATGGCCTTCTCAGGGTAGGGACAGATGATGCGGTGCTGTGTGGCACCAGTCATGTCTTTGATGTTGTAAGGCGAGCTCTCCGGAGCGGTGCCGTTCTCGACCCAGGCCCGGAGCTGGGCAAACAGGCTGGTAGGCTGCCCGCCTCTGCCGCCATTGCAGTGGGCCAAGCCTGGTACCTCGTAGTAGCGGTAGAAGTCACGTATGTTACTTACCGTGGCGTTTACGGCGTTGTAGTACCGCTCTGTGCCCTCAGAGGGGATGGTATTGTCGGCCTAGACAAAAAGATTCTCCGTAAGCAAAGCGACAAATGGACATTAAATCATGTGCGTTAAACTTACAAGGCCATGGAAGCTTATAAGCTTGCCTCCAGCGTTGCGGAAATCTGACAGGTCGGGGTCGCTAGTGTCTATTTTGGCTCTAGGATCCTGAAGCTTCAAGGATCCTTTTATTCCTCTCTATCCTAGGAGCTAGCTAAACTGGATATCCCCAGTGTGTTGCTCTAGGCCTAATCGGGGAAGGTGTGGCAGAAC
>QEIL01000261.1:0-18324 GCA_003116535.1 Paecilomyces niveus | reverse complement strand
TTCCTCCCATAAACAACATAACTATAAATAGTGTTAGATGGTCCCCTTGATAGTTAGGTACAGGAACTATACTCACAAGTCGAATAGTGGATGGATATCTGGGTTCCTTGAGTCGTTTATGGTTTTAGCTATCAGGATTGTCGCTTCGTCCTTAGACCATCCCGCATGCCTTGTCAACGGGGCAATAGCATGGGCCTCGAACCCTGACATAGCTTGCAAAAGACCCCACGTGCCTAAGGATTTCTTGTTGTATGTTAATTAACAATAAGGGTTTTCATCTATAACAACAAGATATACATACCAGATGTTTGTCCTTCGGCCATGCTCCTAGGGGGACCAGGAATTTTTTAACATGAATATCTTCAAAGCCGGCTTCACGGAACCAGCCTTCTAGTTTTGGTCCTGGTCTAGGATCCATTCCGATCTTTTCCATCGCTGGAAAGACAGTATCGTAGTATTGTTTGATAGACGTTCCGTCTATTGATCCATCTTCTGAATACATAGCACAATCCCAATCCTGAAATTCGACCCACCCTCCTGGTGTTGTGTTGCTATCCGAGTCAGTAAGATTAATATAACCGCAGACCATATATCTATACTCACTCATAACATTGTCGTAGCAATCGTGCGAAATCTTTCACGGCGACTGCAAGATAACGGGCATGAATGAAATCGAACTTTCGGTTTCCGTAAACCCATTCATCTTCAAAATCATCAATTATAAATTTGATGTTCGGAGGGACACTATAAATATCAGCTTCTGAGCTATTTTTGAGAAGGCGACGCCCTAGTTTTACTTACAAGGTTGGTTGAATAGGACTTAGATCATTTCCCCAGACCTGAGAGTTATTTAGTAAAGTTATAATCTTCAGAAATTATTAGATAAATTACCTCTGAGGAAGGAAACTGATCGGCTATATATTATAGAATGTATCAAAATCAGACGGTATCAAAGGGCGTACGGTCTCTCTTGGGTAATCTTACCAAAATCTATAGCCCATATGCCAGTGCCAGTACCCAGATCTAGAACTCGAGCCGGTGGATCAGATATGGGCGCCAGAAATAGTTTTCGATCCATCATTGTCAACATCATTTCATGCATCATATCTAGCCGATCCTTTTCTTCATCATCATTGGGTATCAAATAGCCTTTTTCTGTATAAGTAGAGAATATAAAAATGTAAAGACTCTTTGGAGTTGATAGACTTACGACCATCACGATATGCATGATACCGTCTACCATTTTCATTACGGTAGTCCGTGACAGATGATGTAAGAGACGCGGTGTAAGTAGTCCTGCGACAGATGTTAGTTTCTTGGGCGTTAGATAGAAACGAAGCTTATTGACAGTTCGTCTCCATAAGTTGAGTCATTTTCAGTAGCCTAGAGAGGGCCGGTCAGTGATCCTCACAACGATATATTATATTATAGTTGCTATAAGGGTCATAAGTGGGACAAACACGTGTATCAACTTCCACGTTAGGTGCTATAACGGTTGGACTGGCAGCTCTGGGAGAGGTAGCCATTTTTGGCGCAATATGAGATAACCGTATTAGAGTTTGTAATAGATAGGGTTGGAAAAGGCTATTCACCAAGGGCACTTATGGCAACATGAACAACGGGGATAATACAGGAACTTCTGGCAGGATAATTTAAGACAAAACAGCCGAGCAAAATAAAAGGACTGGGGAGGCTATATAGAACCAATTTAGGCTGATAGATCTACACGTAACCAATAGCTGCATGGTACCCAACAAGAAATATTATATAAAGGGGAGCTGCATAATCAGTAAAACAGCGCGCTTGACTAAGCAGTGATAGGGCACGCGGAAGAAGAGCCAGCGATTCCGGACGCCACGTTTGCTGCAAAGGCTATATGTCTCATCCGATGCATTACTTAGCGTGTGGAGCTGTACTACTATCTCCTCAATTCTTCTAAGTAGAAGTGGGAAACAACCGGATATACCTACAGGTTCAGGAAAGATGATTTATCATTCGATACAACAGCCGTGTTAAGTATTAGCGTCAAAGCATGATGCAGAAAAAGGAAATCCCCCGACAAGGGTTTGAAAAACTATTAGAAAGGGGGCGGAAGAAGAAGAAGAAGAAGAAAAGGACCAAAAGGTGTCATGTCAAATGCCTTCCTTTTTTTTGTTTCCTTATCGATGGTGGTAGAGATCTTTGACCACACCATTGCTATTAATGCAGCGACTCTTAAAGATCAGAGTGGAGCCGTGATTGGTGCCGGAGATCTTCCAGAGTTGTGGAGATGTAAAGACTGTTGATAAGAGTTACATCTCGGTACATTTTCTGAAACGAGACGAACAAAGATGATCTTTGTCTCTCGAATCGTGGATCTAGTTATGGCAGATCTAACTTAGCAGAAGACCGGCGACTCAAAGATAGTCTAGAAGGGTTGGCTAATTAATGCTGTATAGAGCGGAGAGCCTCCAAAAGTTCGAAAATGATCCCACAATCGAGACCCTCGACAGCGGTCCACACAGACATTTTTTAAGTCGGTACACCTGTGGAGCTTGGTTTGTGTAATGCTTCTTAGTGACAGATACCTGATAGGATAGCTGTAAAGAAATAGTGTCGGAAGGCAAATGGCCGCTCGACAAGCGAGTGAGGCAAAGAGGATATTTCCAATATCGTGTGATGTGCTTGCAGTATCCTTTGAACCGAATCCCAAAGCTGGCTCTTGTATGTGAGGCTAAACCCGTGTTAGTTTAACCTCACGGCTGATTCAACCATATAAGGACAGCTGCAGCGCACCCTGGCCGGTTCTAAGCTACCGGGGACGGATTATAAGGATGATATTGTTTTTCTTTATGACTTTCGAAGATCTAGTCTTCATGGCTGCTAGCTCTGGGTTGGCCTAAGATAATTAATGCATTCGGTAGCGATAGCGTCGCCAAAAGTACCGCCCGTAGTTCATTTCCAGGATCTTAAAACATTGGGTCCGTATAGGGTTACACAGCCCCTTTTAGGTTAACAAATCATGTCCTTATTAATAATAAACTATATCCACAAATATTATTTCTAATGCGGAGGTATAGAGCATAATAATAATAATTCCGGCGCTAATTTACACCGAATCTAGCCCTTGTCCAGGTGAGTTGTCAATAACCCGCATACTTGTCGGCGAAAATGCAACGTAGCGAAAGCCATTTCCGTCCTGGGACAAGAGCACAGCGGGAGCATCGCCGCTTTACTTCCTCACGTGACTGAGGCCTGCTGTGAGGCCGCGTCAGTGACGCGTGAGTCAACGCGAGTCAACGCGAGCAAAACATGAATTGAGAATAATTATTAGAACTTGTTGCGGACCCGACGAACACAGACTTTCGGTTATACTTTCCCTGCTCTGAAGCAAGCCGCGTAAGTTCAGTTTCAGCCTGATTAATCCCAGTTTCTAGCCCTGGACGCTCAGCTGATGTAGGGGGATTTCAAGCTCACGATAATTCCACTCTTTGTTCTAATTTCGTCGTTGCCTTAATCTTACACTTAATGTGTTGACACTAATTCGACCAGATCTTCGTTCTCTCTATGCTGAGAGCAATAAATTGATCTCTATTTCTGTAGGATTTCTTTATCAGAATTGGTGCAATCTATGGGATCTGGTGTAGCATGTTTGGGATTTAGTGTTGTCATTGTCGCTGCGAATCCGGTAGATCTTTACCACTCACCACAAGCTCTGAGTCCATCATTATTGTTACTGTTCTCAAGGTTTGTTTCCTTGCCTTCTCTTGTCTTTTGATTATTCATATCACTTTAGAGTGAGCCTTGTCACAGCCTCGCCTGGCTGTGCCCATAAGTCGCCTACTAATCAATTCCGTCCCGCAAACCACAGCTTGACGAGCGAGAGGCTGCCAGTTTTTGTCGGACTATAGTCGCAAAAGGGGTTTGATTATGTCAACTCAAAGGAATACTCAACAAGATGTTGAGGATCCATGAAGAGGAGGATGGTTTTGCGCGTAGCCGCTGTAAGATCATTTCTTAGAGCATTCTCATGGTAGCCTGCTTTTAGTTTGCTGCCCTTAGCTTGGGTGTCTCGACCCGCTAATAATTCGGTCTCAGCCGTTAGGCGTAAATATTATGCAGAAGCTCCTTGAGAGGCAGTTTTGCTGACCTAGGCAGTGAAGGGAGGTATTTGTGTGTCTAAGTCAGCAATTTGAGCAGATATCCTCTTAATCGATTGGCAGTCCCAGGGACAATGAGATCTGCTGGTTTATGGTTCTTCGGCTTTTTTAACACACTTTTTTTTAGTTAAAAGATCTATCAATTTATACCGGAGATGATGTGCTATGCTAAGTGCATATGTAAGCCTAAAGAAAGATATCTAAGATCCTGCCAATGTTCTCAAGAACTGAAGCGATGTATGTAAACATAATACCATTCAACTCAAAACTAACATAGGAAGAGAGGAAAAGGAAGTAATCTCCAGAGAAGATATAGGTACAGCCTTACAAAACAGACTATATAAGAGACAAAAAGAGTGGAAAAGGAACCTATAAATATACCCAACAATAGGCCCGCATTTAGAGAGGTGCAGAGGCGTGAATTTATGAGGTCTTCCTTTAACCTTCCTCCCCAGGAACCTGTGATCAATCAAGGAACCAGTCTTGGCCCCAGATTCGTGGAAGCGGTTGAGAAGATGAACCAGATAGTTGGGTCGTAGGCGCCGTTCTGCCTTTTCTCTTGCCCGTCTCTCTTCCTCCAATAGGCTTCGTAATTCAGCAATATCGCCTTACATAGCTAGCTATAAAAAGCGACTTCAAAGAGCCGCTGTTGGGGTTTGGAAACCATGCATGACACAACACATGAAATGAGTCGCGATGCGGCATCTGAGCTATGGTTTATGCCCCATACTCGATTACTACTTCAGATGGTGTCCCCTTTATACCTTAGGCATCAAGTGCCCCCTGCAGTTATCGAAAATAGAGCCTACTATTAGAATAGCAAATACATCAGCGCTGCCTAAGTGTAGGATTGGGCTTCTGGGGATTTGGGGTGAGGAGAAGGTTAGGGGGCCCCGGGAAGGAGGGAGGGGGGTAATTCTTTGTTAAAGTCTCGATAATAGATCTTGGGACTTCAGTCATTGGCTGATTTGCGTATCATGAATATCCTAGTCTATCCCGAGGTAAACAGCCATATAGACAGGAGAACGTATATAAATGGGCCAGAGGTGTATACATAGCAAGCCAGACTCCCTCCTAGAGTTGCTTTGTGATGGAGTATCATCCTAATTTGGCTTTCAACATCTGATTAAGAGCCTATGAAGCGGCCATGTTAGAGCATGTGGATGAATCAAAGTGCCTAGAAGGTCTTGATTGGAAAGTAGAAAAAAACATGCGGGATTGTTATAGAAACTATATCCAGCCGGCGCTTAAAGTCGAGCCGTCAATGACGCAGTCGTATTTTCTGGCACAGCTTACTCGCAGCCCGCTCGAACCCCTTGGCGCTTCGCCTGACTCAAACCAACCAACAGAACCAGTCATTCTACCTCCCTGCTGCATCATCACATTGTCACAATTTAGAGATCTATACATCCATTAAGGAATCCAAGGGATCCCAGGCATAGGCGCCAACGGGTCACGCACTCCAAGCCATCCAGCATCGCCCACGAGAGCCAGCCAATTCCCTAAAGTTCGAGTAAAAGCCGCATTTGCGTATCCACCATACGAAAGCACTGGCTAATTTCATTCCACAGGGTAGATCAGACTAGTCGGACCCGTTGCCAGCGGCTATCCTGGTCCTATTTCAATCAAAGCCATTGTTGCAACTATTATTAGGTATGGAACCTTCAAACCTGCAACATTCACATATTAAACCAATTAACACAACCAGCTCATTCTGATATCTGTTCCCCCGGGACAAAAAGTGTTCCAAGATTTAGGAGTGTGCTTAAGTGAGCCTCCAGATTGGTCAGGTCCATATCAATGGCCTTCGCAACAAAGGTAGCCGCCATTATGGGTCCTATCCTGTGGGATGCAGGTGACTAGATAGTGGGCGGCATCTTTCATGAATCGCTTCATCACCACAGCTTGCTAACTGCTGTACTAAATGGGAGAAATGGCGGTAACTGTCGGTTTCACTAGATGATGGCAATCTATATAAGGGGCTATGAATCCCACCAGGATGCACCTGAGACTGCCCAAGTTATACTCAAACCGCTCAATTTCCTAAACGATTACCTTAACTTCAACTTTATCTCTTTGAACTTTGCTTGTTTATATTGTCCTTCCGCTATGTCTTACGAAGTCTATACCGCCGAATACATTGGCCAGCCAAACCATGTTGCCGTCTACATTGAAACGCAGCCCGGTGCAAATGAACAGACTCGGAACGGAGTGATGTATCACGTTATCGGAAATATCCTCCAAGGCATGACCTACGAAAAGCGAAACACTAAGGACCCTCTACTCTCGGCTACATACGTGGCACATACCAAGAAGAAGATCGGAACAATCGCGATTGGAGACCTGGCAAGGTTCGAATCGGAGTGCTGTAACGCAGTTGCCCCGCCAGGACCTCAGGTCACGCTCAATGGTAAACGCAAGGACCCTTCCAAGCCTCTTTACCGATGCAACCACTGGCTCGACGATGTCATCAAGTTGGCGTTTCAGAAGGGCATTCTCAAGTCGTAAAATGGTAGGTCCTTTGCCTTCTCTTTCAGCAGTATCGCGAGCTAATAGAACCTTAGCCTCTGTTTATCACCTGGACCAGATCGCTGCGAAAGTATCGGCAGTACTGGAAGTTTTCCCTGGTTTTACCCCTGGGGTGTGTGTGTTATGGCCTTTTTTTGCGACTGAGAATGCATGTGCTTTCGAATAACGCAACAAACGTATCCTATGCTTGAATCTGCTATTTCTTTCCATCTGCTTCGTCTCTTGTCTGCCTAGTAGAACACAGAAGAATAAACCACCTGCATCATGAGAAATTCCACCGGATATTGGTCCAGTATATCAGGCACAAGTTCAAGCCAGTCGGGTTTGAATCTACAGGCGATTGTAGCATTGCAGAAATCCCAGAACTCCGGATACCATCCAGCACTTTCCCAATCCAGTAGAGTGATTCTAAATTCTGGGCATCCGTCGCGATATCCTAGCCTTTCGACCATAATATTCTTCGGTTGAAGGTCGCCGTGGGTGAAAACAGTACGGTGGTTTTTCAGAGTCTGATTAACTATATTCCGCAACAATTGAATGTATGGGTCTGATTCTGTCTGACGAAGTTTCTCAATGATAGCCAGATTCATGTCTCCCTGATTTGCGAAGGGGCCAGAAATTTTAGGATTTAGACCTTCGGTCCAGAACACCCCGTCAAGATAAGGCTGGCGATTCAACATTCCGAAGTAATCTGGTGGCGGTATACTCCGTAGCTCCGTAATCGCGTCTTTAATCAAGTTGCTTATCGTAGCCTTTTCAACCGGGTTAAGGGATGGCAATAACCTTTGAAGGGTATCACCGGGGAGATATTCCATAATAATATAAGTCTTGTTGGTGTCGGGTTCCCTGAAAGCTTCGTAGACTTTTGGGACTGGAACTTTGCTGTTTGCCGCGAGAAACTTCATGTTTTCTGCCTCAATGAGGGGTACGCCATGACCCATTTTCACTGCGAAATGCTCGTTCACCCGGACGACTTTGGCGGATGAGTCTGGCGTGCTTATGATTTCCGTCGCGGCCTCGATCTCAGCGACAGTCGGTAGGCGAATGGCCTCCGAGGCCATTGGTTTTGACATCTTATAGACAATATTAAATTCTATATATATCACTTGCACGAAAACAGGAATATAGCACAGGAGCAGGCTGAAGTGGGTTGAATTTGAATTTGAATTTGAAGTGGGTGTTTGGTTGTTGGAGACCCCAGGCTTTGGTCTGGTCTGATAGGCCTTGCCAGCACTAAGTTGATTACATAATCATAACAGCTTCGCTAACGTAGATCACGGGCGAGAGGGCCAGCGCCGTGAAGCGCCAGGGGTCAGCCACGTTTGGACAAGAATAGATGAGTCTAAAGCAATTGGTTGAGAATCAGCGACGGAGGAAGCGCCGAAAATGATGCGTCGTTATCGCAGATCATCCTTGAACGAGCTGAAACTCTGACTTCTAAATTCGGATATGGGTCCAAATGCCTCAGGCAACAATACATCATTTCAAGGGTGGTAAGGCTGGCATGATCTTATATTCTTCAACTTCACATGGCAACGCACTTTTTCCAAATATATTGTCATACCTTCAAGGCGTTGGTCACTATTGTAAGCACGGCTAACGAGCTTAACGAAGTAAAACCTTCAGATATAATGTTCCTTGAGAAGTTGAAAGAGTCTAAGAACACTACTATTTTCAAGGTGGCTGTCCACGGGACAATATATATTATGAAAGTGGTAAGAGAACTCAACTAATAATTAAGATATTACTAAATTCTATAAGTATCATAGCAGAAGCCGATCTGATACTAGTTCTCCAGACCTTAAGGTAGATTTCTTTACGTGTAAATCTATTACTTACCGGCGGATGAAAATAAAGGGGCTATGTATACGAGGAGTTGTTCCTGATTTTTATGGCATAATTACAAACATACGACCAACCCTTTGGCCAAGCTTGTATATGTTTATTGGGGACACACTACCTCCGAATACCATTCTTATCAAATATATTGTAAATATGGAGCCAATTGATCTATCAAATTTCTCAGAACATCGCCCGGCAGAGCTTTGTCATATTCTTAAGGATATTCATCAGATTAGGGTTCTTCATGGTAATCCATACCTAAGGAATATGATGATAATACAAGGAGAGTAGGATAGAGTGCTTTGGATTGATTTTGATTCTGCCCAGACATTTTCAGATAGCCCCCTTTCACCAAAACAAAAAAAATGGTTTAAGGAAGAGATTGAGATGATGGACTATTTTATTAAAGATCTAGTAGGTCTCAACCAACTTACGTATAACTCTAACTAACTATTTGTAAACTGAAGATTATAAGGAGGGTAAGATCAATCATATACGCTCTTACTATTATAAGTGGTACGTGTAGAGGATATATGGGGATAATGTTATCATTGGGTATGGACGGGAAGACGATCTGATTTTTTTTATATGGTTTATATATTCAGATCTAGAATGTAACAACATACCCCTACCATCGAAACACGAATTAGTCGCTTTCTCATATCCTTATTTTGTTATATATAAGGGAGGAATGCCTAATCTTATCCTTTCCTCTACTAGGTCCCCCCATGTTGTTGTTCTCCGAGACAGCTTGGCTTTGGATCATGGTTATGGAGAACCCATGCGACTGCCGGGGACACTTTGGTACCTCTCTCCTAAGATCTTTAGATCCTTCTATGTTAGACGAAGGATTTCCTTCATTGAATGATATAATATTGGGCTTTCCCTCTTCCATTGTTTACCATTCGGGAATACTTCTTTTCTTAATTTATTGATCTATAGGACTAATGATTAGTAATATATAGTGAAATCCTCCTGTGCGATCTTGAGAAAATCCTCCTCATCATTAATAACTCCCTTTTTAGACCTTACCAATTCTTTAGTATCGATATAATTCTATTTATTATATATGGGGATAATTGTCTCCTGGCCTGGCCCCTCATAATAAATACATATCCAAAATAACACCCAAAAAAAATAATTCGAGATCATGTATAAAGGAGTGCTGCTCACCCAATAGCACTCTGATTACTATAAAAGTCTTGGTATTAGTCTTACCTTTCGTGCCCGAGGCACCTTCGCGTTACTCCTTAATAGTGAGATCTAGATCAATTAGAAAAGAAGGCTAGGAAGGGTTGTTATTGTCCTCATTGATCATGAGGTTATTAATTGAGATATCCCGATAGAAAAAGCCAGCTCTATACAAAGATTCATATCCCTCAATACAACTATTTAAACTACGAAGTAGAGTTGCTCGGGTATTGGCATTATAGATTGGCTCCCCATAATCACGAAGTATGATCCGCCGATATACTCGGTTGGGTATATTATTAGTTATTTTTATCGGAGATATAGAACAAAAATATTTGCTCGGTGGTAGAAAAGTGCCAGCCTGGCTTAAGGACCACTTCAAACCAGGGGTATTATGGTGCTTCCATAAAGTATTAATTTTATTTATATTCTGTGATATCGCGGAGTTCCTAACCTGATAATTCTCCGCGGTTGCCACATCTAAGTTCTTCTGTATATTACCTTTAATATTATTATCTCTATTAAATATTCGGATAATTTCGTGAAAATAATATTAAGCTATATTAATTATACCTCGGTCGGTCGCCTCGCGAAGTAGATCCCCTTCCTTATTATATTCCATATATTATTAGGAATCTTTAATAATAAGTGGGGTTTCTAAATCTCTTTTATGATGGGCTTTCTAGTAGGTTATTGCCCGGCTAGCGATAAAAATTACCCGCCTCATGATTTTATCGATGATAATGCACTCTTGAGTGCCATATTGGTCAATTTCGATGAAATACTTACCCCCTAATATAAAAATGGTAGGATCAAACCCGAGCTGCTGCTCATTCATCCACAGAAATCCGAGGATTGTGGATATAAACCACAGGCCATTTTTATTGATATCAAATTGGTCGGATACAATCCCTCTAAGCCAATCAAACTCCTATATCATAAAAGATCCATAAATCATAAACCCTAAAATAAAATAACAAGTATTTTGAGCACTAAGGACCTCCCTGGCGTACCTCCCTAGATCAAGCCATGCTTCCGATACCTTATTAATAGATTAGTTACTCTTAAGCTCTCCTGGAATAAGGATTTGAGACTAATGGTATCTCGAGCCTTTTCTCGCTTTAGGATTATTAATAAAACTGAGATCCATCTTGCGTTTTGTTTTGGAATTATCAATTGGCTTGTTAGGCCTTACTAATGGTCTTTGTTGATATATTGAGATTGATTTATAATTCTTAACAAATATCCCTAACCTCTCCATAAAGTCGATAAACCAAGTAAGTATATCATTCTGGTTTACATCTTTTGGCTATTTTCACTAATTATTATTAAAGAGTGGACGGTCGCCTTCTTTGTATTGACTAAAGAATACCTTAGACATTACCTCAAGATCTATTATATTTCCAAAATATATCTCCCGGAAGTTACGGAGCCTAATATATATCGGACCGAGCTCCTTTTTAAACACAATATCTATATATATACGGTATTCCGAGGAGTTTACGAAATTATTTGTACTACAAAACCATAGTGTTTATTAAAGGGATAAGGCTATCGATCGTGGAGGGGGTATAGATTCAATTAAGGTACTATAGACCTGTTCCCAGATCTCATTATTAGATATATTAGCAAGGACTATATTTAACAACGGTTTGATATGCCCAAAATCAAAATAATCTGATACGATCGAGGAAATAAGTCGGAGGAGATTGCGTTAAACGGTACCGGGGCCTATCTTAAAGGGAAACTTGGCCATAATTAGAAGGCTTTGTAAATATAAAAGAAGTAGGAGAGCAAGATTTCGGAGGTCTACAAATCAGCATATAGAAGCCTTAAAACCTGTTAAGTTAACGTACCTTCATAGTCTAGATGATTAAGCGTATTGGTAAGGGAAATATTCCGATCTTCACAGATCGAGTTGAAGGACGTGCGAAAAGGTTCAAGACCTTTTCCGATGGGATAGTCTCTGATGATCTCTGACCACGATCTATCTACCATAATAGATGTTTTGGAGAAGACTGGGATAGAGTCGATACCATATTTTTATTATATTTTTTCAGCCGTACGAAGTGTTTTTAAAAATCAAGGAGAAAAAAAAATTCTTTCTCGTATCCTTCCAAAAGCTCAATGTAGATAATGATCCATACCCGGAAAACCGCAATCGAAGATAGGGAGTCAAAACGAATATCATTATTCCCTGCCGCTTTAGAATTTCAGGCTTGAGCTTAGGCCGGAGACTATATTAATCCGAGCCCCTCTCTGATGCCCCGCTTGATAATACAGCTTTTCCTCTGCTGGAAGAAAAGGTATATGAGTGCGAACCACTAGGGGACTGTCTGGGGACCTCTAATTCTCTCCCTAGAATAAGAACCGGTCCTATGCATGGAGTCGACATTCTTGGAGCCGACCTCGGTGATTCCAGGAGTCCGGTTGTAATTACTAGGATACCAGAGCACCTATTTGCTTTCCAGGATAACAATCGCTGACGAGTGATTATGATTCCTAGAATAGTAATAGGGTGTGGGGAGAGGGAGTGAAGTGAACTATATCTCGCACATCTCAGATCAGAGTATACTGTAATAGCTGGCGATTAAGGCCAGCTGACCACGGGAACAGTGATCCGGCTCAGGACCACCATTATTGTTCCCCCATCCCAAAAAAAGGCCGTACTAAGCTTCCTCCTTTGCTCCCACTATTAATAGTAAAGACCATAGGCAACAGGGGTCACGGAGTTTCTCATTAGGCAGACTTTTAGGCAACGGTGCTCGATGGACTTCTTCATCCCAGTGACGTGCATTACGTACCTCTCTACCTCTTCTTCCTCTATCAGGAGCCATTCCATCGTACACCTAATATTTCCTCGGCGGTTGTTTCCTGGTCATTCAGTGATCACGGGACCCGAACTGACCGTATTCGGTTTCACTTCCACAGCTCTCGGAGCCTCGGGGAATAACTCACCACAACCGTCGGGAGCTCGACCACCTTTCCCCTCGACCATCACTCCATTACTGGGACTTGTGCTTCCCATGAGTTCCAACTTTATAAATAAGACAAGAGGCCATTTACGGCTCTCCCTCTCGTGTCTTCCATCCGAAAAAGAAGTCTACTTCCAGGAATCCTCGTTCTTTGTTCGGTATGGAATCGAGAAACTCCCATCCCCGGCGAAGATTCGATCACTTCAGAAGACATCCTATTCGGGAGATCCTCCTCCGATGCGATTTCCAGAAACAGGGCTTCTGGTGAAGTTTGGCCACGGTATTAGCATTGCTGAAGGCCAGTGTTTATGGGCAATACGACGGCTCCTTCGAAACAGTGTTCCGGTACCCGAGGTATATGGGTGGATAGAAGATGGAGACGAGACCTTTATCTACATGGAACTAATTGACGGTGACACACTGCAAGAGCGATGGGATTCACTGTCAGGTGTTGACCGAGCGCGGTTATGTGAAGAACTTCGTGATATAATCACGTCTTTGCGTCGACTTGAGCAATCACCAAGTAAGAAGTTTATCGGTAGGTATCGCCAGGTAATCATAGTATCTTACAACTCAGTCGTTTAACTTTTATTCAGGACGAGTGGGTGGCCAGCCACTTTCTGACGTGACCTTTTCCGGCGTTGAAGCTGGCCCCTTTCCGGCAGTGAAGGATTTTAATAACTGGTTCTCTGCATTACCGAAGCAAGGATTCACTGGTGCTACTTTCGATGATCCTTTTCGTTCGGGTCTTGCGGATGATATACCAGTATGCTTTACGCATGGTGATCTCCATCCCAGCAACATCCTAATTACCTCCAGCGGGACTCCTCATATTCTGGCCCTTGTGGACTTTCATCAATCCGGCTGGTTGCCAGCCTATTGGGAATACTGCAAGGCTCTCTTGACTTGTTGTATTGGAGATGAGTGGGAGACACTCTACATTCCTATGTTTCTGGAACCATACCCGGATTGTTTCAAGGCTTACTCTTTTTACGCTGGTGCTCTTGGTTGCTAAGGGAGAGAAACAGGTTAATTGATGTATTGTTCTCTAGACACTGCTTGACCGGCTTAAGCTATCCATCCGTCCGTCACCACTTCAGATCTTCGGAGCACGGTTCAGCTCGACGATTGCCGACTGTGGCAAGAGTCCCTCGCCCACTAACTTTTCGACATAGTCCTGAAGCCAATGTTGACAGTTCTTACCCTAGAATTGGTCAGTTCACTGTCTCTTGTTCATCGTACCATACCAGCCTTACCGCATTGGGGTTCAACGGTGACGGGCTGACTCCCGGGGGTTGGACCGATTTTGCCCGCGCCTCCAAGATATCATGCTCCTGGGTGTCCGTAGTAACGCTGTTTCCTATCACATCTTGAATGTGATTGTTGCTCACTTGACCGAGAGGGATTTTCTGGAAACGTCGGTTTGTCTTCGTGGTGTCATAGTTGCGTTTGAATTCGAGTTTGTATCCGGTGAATGGCGAGCCGACAACGTGGATAACTTTGCCTTTTACGACACTGTTGGCCTCCGGAATGAACATGGACCAATACGCCGGCGTGTTACGCTGTGGGAAAACGAGCAGATAGATTTCACGAGACATAATTGCGATTCAAGTAAGGAAAACAAGATATGTTAGTGGAGTGGCAGTTTTTCTTTTCTTTTCTTTTTTTTTTTTTACCGAAGGACTCCATAGTGTTTTATATCCTCACAGCGAAGGCAGAAAGCTATTTCGATTCCATGCGGTACACCAAGGAAGAACTCATTGCGCTGGGAATCGCACGCCGGATATCCAATCATTAGCCGCTGGTATTTGTGACCGGTGTTGCATACGGTCGGGCAGGGGAGCGCCGCTCATGTTTTACTACAGACGTTGTCTCACGCAACGCCTTAGATCCAAGCGTATATACTCTTGATTAGGGATTGTAATATCTTCGCTCGTATCGCTGTATTGATTGGCAGACAGGTGATCAAAACCTTGTTTATGTGTTTCCCATTTAAGCGCCGATAGTCGAGGGCGACTCGCTGTCACCTATTGACTGGCAGAAAATTATCAAATCATAAAACACCTCGTTTTTGTGGCTTTATTGAATGGCAGGTAGACGATCAACAATGTGAAACATTCTTGTACCTGTTTCACACCCTACAACGGCTGTGCTGAGAGCCAGATACGGGGCCTATCAGAAAGCAACTTGGTGCTTCATTCATTAAAGCCTAATGATCCGGATCCATCTGAAGGTGGAATTCAAGCACTGACCAAACAGTCTCGGTGGGAAATCTGGACGAGCTTCCTTCCGTTACCAGCGGCGTCCCAGGGCTAAATTAGGATGTTTTATCGTAACACTTGCTGACTTCCCCCACCCAGTCAATCTGAACACAAGCAATCGGTGTCTGTTGCTACAATAATATCAAACTGTCGCGCCTTGTAATCGTAAATTCCGAAGGGATTACCTTACCTGATTTTATGGAGTAGCGCCAACAACATCGTTCTTGGAGAAAGATAGTATGTAACTCCTTGTAGTTTCTGATTGGTTTTCATTTCACGCTCACAATGGGCGATCATATAGGTGCCCGAAATTATGTTTTTATCTACCGTTGTTGCTTAATGACGAGGTGAGATGGCCGAATCATAATAGTAGGCCAATAGCCTCCTAGTCTGAAGCGCGCATGCAGCAGAGGCCTCTATGAATCCTACCATTCCTATCAAGGCCCACATAATATTGGTATATGTATGGCATCGGATTCACGAGTCAAAGGGCAAGACAACCTACTGGTCGATAGGCTCTCCCTCACGATCAGATGCAGCCCTTCCGGTGACAAGTTTAGGGATCTCTAGCCGCCGGTCCTGTGGTCAATATCTGCCCCAGACTTAATAGACAGGTCCTACATTGGTGACAAATACTCAAGAGCGCCCATGCCATTTGGTTTCTAGAATAGCACCAGCAGATGGGTCGTTAGGCCACCTCAACTTGACCCCTCCCGTAGAGACCGATGGGTAAGATATCATGTCTTAGAGCAAAGCCTTCCACAATATCCCTACCACTTTTTCCTGCAATTTCGAGCTATATGGCTCGGCTTTCCACAATTAAAGCATAACTTATTCTGTCTTCGCTCCTTATGAAGTTGGTCTTCAATCTCCCTTGCTTTCTTAAACATACCCTCCCACGTATTAGGTAGATCTCCACTCTGATAGATCCTGTCTTGGATTTCGTCTTTAAGTCCGACAAAGAAAAGAGACGCGAAGTATGTATCTTGTGAGATCTTGCTTGAAAGCCAGCGGAACTCTGATGAATAATCCGCTGCACTTCCGGTTTGTTCAAGGCGCTGAAATCTTATAGCGGCCTCCATCTCTGTGAGGTTCTTATCCGGAGTGAACATTTCTGAAGTAATAATATTCGGTTAGTATGACTTTCTAAAGAAAAGAAAATAGACACACTAACTATATGAAGGATGCCGGAGTTACTTGGGTTGCAGTATAGTGAAAGTCCGATAATCAGAGTGATTCAAAAGGGTCATAGATGACCTGGTGGTCCGAGAAGTTTTATTTGTTGGTAAGACGTATTTATAGAAGTGTGAAATAGGCTGAGAATGAAGGAATAGCACTGTGTATATTCGATTCATATATTAGGAAAGAACTTCGAACACCTTGCGATGGTAATTAGGACATGTCTTATACTACGAGTCCTAATCCTCTTGGCACCAACGTTACCCCTCATTCTATGACTAAGCCACATCCTGTTGTGGCCTTGGAATCAAGTAATACTGCGAACAAGAGATGTAAGAAGATAGGATGTAGGGATCAATTAGTTTATTCGAAGGTGGGAAAATGGACTTGAAGCGGTTTCTCGGACCTCCTCAAAACTGTCTGGGTGATTCCCTTTTGAGGCCATACTTCTGATCCAGTGGTCATTAAGATAAAATAAGATATCCATTTATTTTTATACTTGACCGAAAATATTTCGGGGATGAAGTAGTTAGCTTTTCCTATATGGTCAAAAAACTTTCAAACTTGTCGGCGAAAATGCAGCACAGCGAAGGCCATTTCCGTCCTGAGACAAGAGCACAATAAGCCGCACAAGTTCAATTTCAGCCTGATCAATCCCAGACTTTGCTCCTGGACACTCTACTGATGTAGACTTATTCAAGCTGTAATTTCACTTTTTTATTTTAATTTCGTCATTGCTTTAATTATATACTTAATAATATTCTACTCCGTAAATTCTTTTTATTTTCCCCATGTTCTTCTGCCCCACTAATATAGTTACCATGATTGCCCATCATTAATTCAAGGGAAGGTGGGACGTTTAAAAAGCATTATATCGACCAGATACCCCTCTTGTGAAACGTTTATCTTCAAGATCATAACAATAATTGTTCTGCAGGAACCAATATGAGACTGCATTCAATGGAGAGATATAAGATGTTCTATGTCTCATTCTGGAATGCTTTGCTTTTTTACTTATTTCCTTCTCTTTCTCCTTCTGCTCCCTCTTTGCTGCCTTCCTGTCGCTGTCCGTTTCTGCTGTACTATTCCCTTTAGTCAACCGGCTCTGTCTTCTGGGGGAGTTCCGGGGAGGAATAATCGATAAACGCTTTGGTCTATATTCTGCCAGCTACAGGCTCTTATAAATATATAGCTATTTACTGGCAAATATAGCAAGCGCCAGAGCAAAGCACAAGGCTGGTTAAAATACTTTCTTTGAATCGGTGATAAGCCAACGGTTAGTGGGGTTACAAATTATTCCAAGAGCGTTCGCTTTGAGTGGCTTATATATGACTCATCTGGTTATTTCGTATATAAAATATAGGGATATAATTCTTATATATCTCATTTCCTAGGGTGGAGAATGATGTAGCGCTTCGCTGTATATGGGATGTTTCGAGGGCTGGGCCTTATAATGCCACCAAATGGATTTACTGAACCCGTGCCTCTGGATATCCATAACGGTCTATTACTTTCTCAAACGAGACGAGCGGTATCGTTGCCCGCATGTTGAATCGGATGAAGTCATTTGCTCTCTAGCCCATCCGGTTCGTAATCGGACATACAGGACTCCTTGTCTAAAAAAGAATAAAGATTTGAGGAATATACAAAACCATAGAAACCACAAAACTAAGGAATTTATAAAACCATGAAAACCATGAAATTGGGAGACCACAAAATTTAGGAATTCATCAAATCGAGAAAACCATAAAACTAAGTAAAACATAAAAAAACCAGGAAGAACTAAAAAGGGGAAAGACCTTAAACACCCCTAAAATCTCACCCATTAAATATATATATGTCTTATACGCAAGACTCAACTGGGATTTTCATAATGGTTATATCAATATAATTCATTGTCATTCCATATATAATCACCCAAGGATTGGCAACTATATAGAGACTTTGGATCAGTGCTACTACCAAGTTTTATATATACTCCGAAATCATTTTATATAATATTTCAGAGATAATATAATTAGTTATTAATGGAAGAACCATAATTTTCACACTTCCAAGACGAAAAAATTTGAATATAGTCATAATTGTTACGCCCCAGGATCTGGGTCTCGTTCGTGCCTATCTGCTATTGGTTAGGGAAGGTTCAAGCGACTATACCTTAGTCTCGTCTGGTGACCTCGCAGTACTTCGGAGATCTTCACGTAGCGT